>JAKSZT010038682.1:402422-532504 GCA_026826555.1 Tolypeutes matacus
AACCAGCCCCTCCTTCCACACCCCATATTAAACCCCCCCCCTTTTTTTTTGGATGTTAGCATTCTTATAAATGTTATACAGATAGCAAAATATATCAACTAAACATTGTCAATGGTTTACAGTTTAGTTTACAATTTAGATGACACAGTTTAATAAGTTTTGATGATATTTACCATGTTCTGTGTCCATTACTGTTAGGTAATGAAAAATCTGTCCAATGACCACTAAATACCCCCCGTTTGTTCTTTTCTGTTCCTTCCTCCCCCTCCCCCTGGGGTATATGACACTCCCCTCTCTTGACTCATGGAATGACAAGATTCATAGTTACATACCTTGGGTATTCCAACCTGCCCTTCCTAATCTGCCCATCTGTGAAACTTCACCACCAAACCCCTTAATATCAACTACGCATCTGTCGTATCCTTCAATATGCAACTATACTCTATCCCTTTACCATAGATTGTGTCCATATGGGTGATGGCTCACAGCCTATTCTTCACTTTCTCTCCCTTGTTAACCTTTCTTTCAGACAATGGTTCTCAGAGACTGCTCAATTACCTCAGTACGAATCAGTGAGTTCATATAGTGTTCATCCTTCAGTGCCTGGCTTGTTTCACTCAACATAAGGTCTTCAAGATTCATCCACGTTATTCCATGTGTTAGCACTTTGTTCCTTCTTACAGCTGAGTAATATTCCATTTTATGTATGTACCACATTTTGCTTATCCATTCATCTGTGATGGGTACCGGGGCTGATTGCAACTTTTGGCAATGGCTAACAATGCCACTATGAATATTGGTTTGCATATATCTGTCTGTGTCTTTGATTTCAGTTCTTCTGGGTATGTACCCAGCAGTGGAATTGCTGGATCATATGGAAGATCACTTGTTAGTTTTCTGAGGAACCGCCAAACTGTCCTCCACAGTGGTTGGACCATACCACAGTCTCACCAGCAGTGGATGAGGGGTCATATTCCTCCACATCCTCTCCAACATTTAGTGTCTATTGTTTTTTTAATAGCTGCCATTCTGATCGGTGTAAAATGATATCTCATTGGAGTTTTGATTTCATTTCCCTGATAGCAAGGGATGTTGAGCATTTTTTCATGTGCTTTTTAGCCATTTGTATTTCTTCCTTAGAGAAATGTCTTTTCAGGTAACTTGCCCATTTTTAAAATGGTTTGTTTGCTTTTTATTTTCAAGGTGTAGGATTTCTTTATATATACAGGATATTAGGCTCCTATCAGATATATGGTTGTCCAATATTTTCTCCCATTGGTTAGGCTGCCTTTTAATTTTCTTAATAACATCTTGAGGTGCAGAAGTTTTAATTTTGAGGGTATCCCAATTATCTATGTTTTTCATTTACTGCTCATGCTTTTGTTGTGAAGTTCATGAAACCATTTCCTATTACAAGGTCCTGTAGATGCTTCCATACATTATCTTCCAAGATCTTTATGGTTTTGGCTCTGATATTTAGATATTTGATCCATCTTGAGTTCATTTCTGTATAAGGTGTGAGATGGTATTCTTCTCTCATTCTTTGGATATGGATAACCAGTTATCCAAGCAAAATTTTTAAAGAGGCCATTTCCTACCAACTGAGTGGGCTTTGTGGCCTTGTCAAATATCAGATGACTGTATATGAGAGGATCTTTATCAGAACTCTCAATTTGGTTCCATTGGTCCGTAGGTCTATCCTCGTGCCAATACCATGTAGTTTTGATCAATGTAGCTTTGTAGTATGTTTTTTTTTTTTTTATTATGGGTAAAAATCAAATTCTCACAATACATACAAACATTTGCAATATGATATGTTTTAAAGTCAGGAAGTGTGATACCTCCAATTTCATTTTTCTTTTTCAATATGTCTTTGGCAATTCGGGGCCTCTTACCTCTCCAAAAATATTTTGTGGTTAGTTTTTCCAGTTCCTTAAAAAATACATTGTTGACTTTTATTGGGATTGCATTAAATCTGTAGATTAGTTTGGGTAGGATAGACATCTTGATGATATTTAGTCTTCCTATCCTTGAACAGGGAATATTTTTCCATTTATTTAAGTCTTCTTTGATTTCCTTTAACAGTGTTGTGTAGTTTTCTGTATATAAATCCTTTACATCTTTAGTTAAACTTATTCCTAAGTATTTGATTCTTTTAGTTACTATTGTAAATGGTATTTTTCCCTGATTTCCTCCTCATTTTCCTCGTTATTGGTGTACAGAAATGCTATTGATTTTTGAGTGTTGATCTTATAACCTGCAACATTAGTGAACTCCTTTAAAAGTTCTAGAAGCCTTGTTGTAGATTTCTCAGGGCTTTCTATGTATAGGATCATGTCATCTGCATATAATGAAATTTTTACTTCTTTTTTTCCAATCTGGATGCCTTTTATGTCCTTTTCTTGTCTCAGTGCTCGTACAAGTACTTCTAAGGCAATGTTAAATAGGAGTGGTGATAGTGGGCATCCTTGTCTTGTTCCCGATCTCCGAGGGAAGGCTTTTAGGATTTCACTATTGAAAATGATGTTAGCTTTGTATTTATCAAATATACCCTTTATCATTTTCAGAAAGTTTCCATCTATTCCTAATTTTTTAGTGTTTTTATGAGGAAAGGGTGCTGTATTTTGTCGAATGCTTTTTCTGCATCTATAGAGATGATCATGTGATTTTTTTCTTTCAATCTGTTTATGTGGTGTATTACATTGATCAATTTTCTTATATTGAACCATTCTTGCATACCTGGGATGAAACCCACTTGGTCATGGTGTATAATCCTTTTGATATGTTGTTGAATGTGATTAGCAAGTATTTTGTTGAGGATTTTAGCATCCAGATTCATTAGAGAAATTGGTATGTAATTTTCCTTTCTTGTGGAATCTTTATTTGGTTTTGGTATTAGGGTAATGTTGGTGTCATAGAATGAGTTAGGCAAAATTCCTTCTACTTCTATTTTTTGGATGAGCTTAAGAGAATTGGTGTTAGTTCTTTCCGGAATGTTCGGTATAATTCAGCTGTGAAGCCATCTGATACTGGGCTCTATTTATTTGGGAGGCTTTTGATGACTGAGTCTATCTCCTTAGTTGTAATTGGACTGTTGCGTTCATCTAGTTCTTCTTTCATCAGTGTAGGCTGTTTGTGAGTTTCTAGAAATGAGTACGTTTCCTCTAAATTATCATTCTTGTTGGCATATAGTTTTTCAAATTATCCTCTTATGATACTATTTATTTCTGCATGTTCAGTAGGTGATATCCCCTTGCTCATTCTTTATTTTATGTATTTGCCTCTCTTCTCTCTTTTTCTTTGTTAGTCTGGCTAAGGGCTTGTCAATTTTATTGATATTCTCAAAGAACCAGCTTTTGGTTTTGTTTATTATCTCTAGTGCTTTCTTATTCTCTATTTCATTTAGTTCTGTTTTAATCTTTGTTATTTCCTTCTTTCTACTTCATTTAGGTTTAGATTTTTATTGTTTTTCCAAGTCCTCCAAGTGTGCAGTTAGGTCTTCAATTTTTGCTCTTTCTTCTTTTTTAATATATGTATTTATGGCTATGAACTTCCCTCTCAGGACTGCTTTCGCTGCATCCTATAGACTTTGATAAATTGTGTTGTGGTTTTCATTAGTTTCAAGATATTTACTGATTTCTTTTGAGATTTCCTCTTTGACCCACTGTTTGTCTAAGAGAGTGTTGTTAAACTTCCATATCCTTGTGCCTAACTATTTCTCTGGCTTTTAGTTATTTTCAATTTCTTTCTATTGTGGTCAGTGAAATTACTTTGTATAATCTCAATCTTTCTGAATTCATTGAGAGTTGTTCTGTTGCCTAATATGTGGTCGATTTTGGAGTATGATCCATGTGCACTCAAGAAGAATGTAAATCCTGCTGTATTTGGCAGTAGTGTTCTGTATATGTCTATTAAGTCCAGGTCCTCTAATGTATTGTTGAGATCCTTTGTTTCTTTATTGATTCTCCATCTAGATGTTCTTTCTAATGGTGTAATGAAGTCCCCTGCTATAATTGTAGAGGGTTTTATTTCTCCTCTTATCTTTTCCTGTGTTTGCCTCACGTATTTTGAGGTACCTCGATTAGGTGCATAAATGTTGTTGATTGTTCTCTCTTCATGAGAGATTACTCCTTTTACTAATATGTAGTGTCCATCTTTGTCTCTTACAATAGTTTTGCATTTAAAGTTTATTTTGTCTGATATTAGAATGGCTATTCCTGCCCCTTTTTGGCTATTGTTAGCTTGTAAAAATGGTTTTCCAGCCATTCACTTTCAGCCTCCTTGAATTCCTGGTTCGAAGGTGGGTTTCTTATAGACAGCATGTTGATGGATCATATTTCCTTATACATTCTGCATTCTGTGTCTTTTGATTGGTGAATTTAATTTATTAACATTCAGTGTTATTACTCGTAATGATTTTCTTACTTCAGCCATTTATTCTTTGGATTAATGTATGTCATATGTTGTTTTGTTTCTGTTTTTGTCTTTTCAGTTGTTTTTAAACTGTCCTCCAACTCTCTCTCCCTTGTTTTTTCCTTTAAACTTGTAGAGATTCCTTTAGTATTTCTTGAAGTGCAGGTTTCTTATTGACATACTCTCTTAATTTCTGTTTATCTGTGAATATATTGAACTCTCCATCATTTTTGATTGCCAGTTTTGCTGGATAAAGAATTCGTGGCTGGAAGTTTTTCTTTTAGAATTTTTAGTATATCATAACACTGTCTTCTGGCCTCCATGGTTTCAGCTGAGAAATCTGCACTTAATCTTATTGTTCTTCCCTTGTATGTGATGGTTCTCTTTTCTCTTGCTGCCTTGAGTATTTTTTTTTTGTCTTGAGCACTGGATATTTTGACTAGTATATGTCTTAGATTTGGCCTGTTGGGATTTATACTTTTTGGGGTGTGCTGTGCTTCCTGGACCTGCACATCCATCTCTCTCAATAGGGTTGGGAAATTTTCAGCTATTATTTCCTTCAACAGTTATACTTTTCTCTTTCCCTTCAATTCTTCTGCTGGGATGTCCATAATGCATATATTTGTGCATTTTGTGTTGTCAGTTAATTCTTTGAGTCCCTGCTGGATTTTTTCTATCTTTTTGTCTATCTCTTCTACTCGCTCTTTGATTTCAGCTGTATTGTCTTCCACATCACTAATTCTTTCTTCTTCCTGTTCAAATTTGCTGTTATGTGAATCCAGCGTCATTTTGACTTCTTAGATTGTGCCATTGTTCACCATTATATCCATTATCTTTTTGGACATGTTTGCAATTTCTTCAGTATGTTCTCCCAGTTTCTTCTTTATATCCTTAATCAGTTCCTTCACTTTTTTATGTTGGTTCATGATATTTGTTTGGATAGCTTTGATTAGTTGTTCGATGTTCTGCCTCACTTCCTGGTTTTTGGTTTGTTCATTGGACTGGTCCATGTTTTCCTGTTTCTCGGTGTCGTTTGTAATTTTTTGTTGCCCTCTGGTCGTCATATTATCTTGATGGGTTTATTCAGTTGATTAGCTTCTCTCTCTGCTCTAGAGCTTTATTTAGCTGTTGGTTCTGCATGTGTGTTAAGTTTTCTCTTTGACACTTTTTCTTCTTATTTTATTTCCTTACTTCTTTCTATGTTCCCTCAAAGGCAAAAGATTAGGGCCAGAGGAATCAAAAGATGTAAGGAAGGAAGAAGGTTAATAGTAATATTGATAAAAGTTAGAAGAAGGGGTCAAATGAGACTTAATGAAATTAATATTTAACTTATGTAAGCAGCTTAGAATAATAGGAAAAAAAGTGGAATTCCTACAATGGACTGGGAAAACAAATGGAGGAATATATATATAGTGATTTAGAAAGCTATAATTATGAGGAGGGAGAGAAATAGTGAAGAAAGGGCTGAAAGGAATGAGTTAATACTAATAAAAAAAGAAGAAAAGAAAATAGATGGAATAGAAATTGACACCCTTAAGTTGTGGGCATATTTAAGAAAATTCGTATATAAGAGCCACAACAGAAAGCAGAAGGTAGAAAGATGAAAGAAGGATAAGTGATAGTTTGGAATACAAAATCAATATAGGACAGAGACTGGGAAATTACTAAAGAAGAAGCACAGCTAAGAAGTGACAAGCTAGTAGCACCTAATTTAAAAAAAGAAAGAAAAAAGAAAGGGGTAGGAAAGAGGAAAGAAGATGAAGAGACAACAAATAAACAGACAAACCCAAAGAACTACACAGACAAGCAGTCAAACAGAGCTAAGGAAGATCAATGATTCCCCTAGGGTCCATGTGGATCCTCTCTGCCTGCTTCTGTTTATCAATCAATTTCCCCACAGGGTTCTATATGCAGGTCCTGAAACAGCTTTTAGCTATTAAACTAAATGAAAAAGAATTAATTTTTCATTTATTGAATGACCTTCTCTCTCTTTTTTTTTTTTTTTTGGCAAAATACAGGACCCAAAATAAGTCCTCCTCTACACCATCCGCCTCACGGAGGGGACCCTAGCTGCGCTCGTGGAAATTAATCAAGCATGTCCCACTTCCTGGACTCCCCAGGGTTGCTGGAGCTCTGATGTTATTGAGTGCAGAATGCTAAAGATGGCTGACTCCGCCCCTTCTGGAGCCGATCCACAGTGTCACCGGGTTGCTGGGTAAATCAGGTTTCCTCAGCAGATTCGCCTCTCCTCTCAGCCTGGTGCTGCTTCAAGTCAGCTTATCTGCTCCCCAAAGCTATGAGGAGGTCCAGGCAGCCAAATTGATGGCAAAAATTTCCCTTCACTGTCCTCCACCAGAACCCTCCCTCTTTTGGAGTGTTCCCCTTCTTCCTGGCTCTGCGGGGCCCAGGGCTTATCCCTGGCCAGCTAGGCAAATCAACTCCTTCCCCAAACAGATTCACCCTTCCCCTCCACTGGGTGCTGATTCATTCCAGCTGTTCTGTTCATCCGAAGTCCAAGGGGCTCCTGGCAGCCAAATCCTCAGAAAACAAAACTCTCTCACCCATTTACCAGAGCCCTCCCTCAGAGAATGCCCTCTCCCACTAGGCCCTGTCACCTGGTTGCTGAGCCCTGGGACTCATGGCTCCAACAGCTCCTTTTTTGTTTTTGTATTTCCCAATGCACGGGGCTCAGCCATCTCTGCCAACCACCACAGGCAAGCTTAAAACTCATGAATCTCTACCATTCCATCCATGCCATCAATCAGCACAGATATATGTCCCAAGCTTCTCAGTCCATGTACACACAGCACAGAATCCCCGGCAGGACCCCATCCACAATCTTCCTTGCTCTGGGAGCTTGCAGTGTGTGCCCTCCTACAGTAATGCCATCTTGTGGGAATCACTTGCTTGCAGTTATAGGCAGTCTAGGTTCTTTGATATGATGGTTATATCATCCTAGTTAATTGTCCTGGGTAAAACCAATAACCTGGAGAGTAAGTGATGCACCTCTGTAGACTTTCAGGGCCTAGCTGGCATATGGACAGCCCAAAGATTTAAGTGTCTTGGATGTACACCTATTAACTTTAGTACTAATTATACCTTCAGATAGAAGGATAAAAGAGCCAAGTGTAGAGAAACCACAACTGAGTCCTACTTTGCCACTCTGGGGAACATACATTCCAAAGTAGGGCCCACTTGCAAGGGACTAAATTTCTGAGCAATCTGCACTTTCCCTAGTGTCTGGATGTTTCTAGAGCCCTCAGGATTCCAACTATTTGGTGTAGAATCTACTTTGGCAGTCAATGAGATCCTTTTGAGATGGACATAAGTGTTATCTCTGGAATGACCTCGCAACTCACTTTGAAGTCTCTTAGCCATGTAAACTCATTTGTCTTTACCTTTTCCCCCTTTTGAGCAAGGTCTAAGGTCTTTTTTTTTTTTTGGCTTCACTGCTTGTTGGTACTTGGTAGCAATCCCTCTGTGCCAGGGTGGCTCAGCCCGTGGAGTCATATCCCATCCTGGGGGGAATCTATGGCATTTATATGCTGAGTTTGACTTAGAGAGAGGCCATATTTGAGCAATAAGGTGGTTCCCAGTAGACAACTCTTAGGCATCCTACAACACTAGGCTTTTTTCAGTTTCAAGAGCTAAGCCTCATAAACACAGACATCACTTTAAAGGGCCCATCAATGGACCATCCTCCTTCACTAGTCATTGCCCCCATACTTTGGGGATGGAAGCTCTTACATTAGAGAATGTAGCAAAGCTCCCTAGGATGGGGATTTGATATTATTTTGATTATTGTGTGAATTGCCAGCCACTGTGGCAAAGCCCCATGAACATTTGAACATATTTAAATGGCTTATATATATGCCCAGTTGAACTTCCTCCTATATATCACACATCATTGACACCCCACTCCCATGATTTTCCCCTGCTACAATTGTAACCATTTTGTGATCCAAAACTTCTTCAAAAATGAAGCAAATAAAATAAACAAATACAATTAATAAGAAAATTAAATAATAATAGTTTTAAACATAAGAAATAAAATACAGAAAATTTTAAAAAATTAAAAATAAAATAAAATTTTAAAATTAGGATATTAAATATAATGAAAATATTTAATTTTTTTTGACATTTTGTCTTTCATTACTGTAAGATGTTGGTCTGTATGCATAGTGACATTTTCTTCCATTTATTCCCCCAGTGTCTTACTTTTCTTAATTTGTTTTCAAAGAAGTTTTAGGTCTAGTAAAGTTACATATAGAATAGAGGGGACTCCCATATACTCCACATACCCATTTTCCCCTTCCCATATTAATAACCCTTTTATATGTGGATGATAAACTTGTTACAGCTGATGTATAAATATTGAAACACATCTACTAAACATGATCAATGTTTTACATTATGGTTTACATTGTGAACCATACACTTTTATAAACTTTTGATGAAATTTGACATGGCCTCTATCCATCATTGCAAGATCATGTAAAACACTTCCTTCATCCCCCAAATACTCCCTGTTCCATCTATTCAATTCTTCCCTCCTCCTCCCCTTGGGGTTAATGGCAACCACCAAGCTTCAATTCTTGATGGACAAGATCCACAGTTACTTGCAACAAAACTGAGAGCTTGACACACTTGTCTGCCCTCCACTTTTAGGCATCACTCATGTTTCTGAGCAGATCCTGTTCCTCTATTTGAGAACATAGTGGACCTACCTTGGAAAGAAGTCCAACTCCTTTCCATTCATTATATGGGTCTCCACCCACTGATACATCACACTATGACAAAATGATCACTTGCACACTCCTAGAAGTCTGCCCCAGATGTGTCCTGTCTGGAATGTCACCACCATTGAACATCCTAACCAGTAACTTTCCCTAGTCATATTACCAAAAGAGCTTCCTAATATTGTAGTTTCAACCATTTACCCACCAATATACAGTGTTTGCCTGCTCCTTCCCCCACCCCTACCCCAGTTAAATGGACCATCCAAACTACCCTCCCCATGCTACACCATTATGAAGACAGCACCACCCAACCCAATATTATCACTACACCCCTATCATATCTCTTCACTGCAAACTACACGCTTGAATCTATCATAGATTTTGCCTGTATGGGCATTAGCTCCAAATTTTCTTCTCCCTTTAAATTTCCTGTGAACCTATCTATTACAGCCTAGCTCTGTGAGTTTGCTTAATTTGTTTAATTCATATCAATGAGGTCATGTAATATCTGCCTTTCAGTGACTGGCTTGTGTCACTCAACATAAGGTCCTCAAGATTCATCCGTGTTAGTGCTGTATTTCTTCTTACACCTGAGAAATATTCCATTCTATGCATGCACCACATTTATTCATTGTTGATGGGCATTTGGGTTGATTCCAATTTTTGGCAAGTGTGAATAATGCCACAATAAAATTTTATTTTATCCAATCAATTGAATGCCTTCAAAGGGGAAGTGATTTCAACATTCAGAGAGAATTTCCCAGCTCATATTTGGACAGCCAACTTCTCCCAGAAACTCATCAAAGACCTTTCATCATACTTTCATCAGAGACCCTGGCTTGCAGTATGCCTGAGAAACCTGGACTTGTGCATCCCCATTGTAGGATGAGAGATTCTTATAAAATCTCATATTATTGACAGATACTTCCTGTTCATTCTGTTTCTCTGTAGAACCCTGACTAATACAGTTTGGTACTTGGAGTGGTTTTGGAGGAACAGAATCTTAAACATGGGATGTATGAGGTGGTTCTGGGAGTTTTGTAATTGGCTCTCTACTCTAATTGGACTATGGGGTACTAATGACTCCCTTTCCATAATGAAGATATTGCTAACAGTACATGGCATGAGCTGGTAATAGAGAACAAAATGATATCACTGGACATCCTACTTCCATGCTTATAAAAAGCAAGGATCTGGGTGAGAGTGTTTTCAACAACTTATAAGAATTTTGTGTAGTCAAAAAGAATAAGGATGTTGGCTGTTTCCTCCTAAATATTCTGGATACAGTTAGGAAAGGAAGAGATGAGCTAACATCTTCAAATTTCAAAACAAAATACCACATGAATGTCCCAAAAGTTTCTACGTGTGCCTTAAAAGAAAACCTTGTCTCCTGTAGCCAGACTTGAGATATCTGAGAATGAAACCCAGACTCTCATTGTATGAGTAGCAGAATTACAGATGAAACTAAAATCTCAAACTCATAGATTTTCTGCAATTAAAGTGAAGGCATTGATTGGAAAGTAGTGGAACCCTGAGGATTGGGATGGAGATATATGGGATGATGATAATATTGACCGGGACATTGGAACCCTAAATTCTGCTGAAACGTTATCAGATACATCTGTGATAGCCTGTCCTGTAGAGACCACAACTTGTCAACCTAATAACATCAAGCCTACAGCCTGCCCCAGGGAGTCTGGACTTCTTTCCAACACTGAGTTGGGTACCAGCCAAACACCAGCATGCACCGCCCAACTTCCAGTCTGCCTTGAGGAATTTGCCTTCCAACCTCTGTCTGAAGAAATTAATCCTGTCTCACCAGAAGAAAATGCAAAGAAATGCCCTGAGGCCAGTAGCCTGCAAGACATCTCTAATCCTTCTCCTTACCCACCCCCACCACCCTTCTTGTCTTGGAGACGTATTACTAGACTAAAATCAGAACAAGCCCCCAAAAGTGAAATACAAAGTGTGACCCATGACAAAGTATGCTATACTCTGAAAGAATTGGATGGGATTTTGAACTTATATAGACAGAAATCAGAGGAATGTATGTGGGAATGGATTCTAAGGATATGGGATAATGGTGGTAGGAATATAAAGTTGGATCAGGCTGAATTTATTGATATGGGCCCACTAAGTGGAAATTCTGGATTCAACACTTGCTCAAGGGGTTAGGAAGGGCTCTAACACTTTATTTTGGTGGCTGACTGAAACAAGGACCAAACTATGGCCTAGCATATCTGATTTTGAGGTGCCCAATTTGCCCTGGTATACAGTAGATGAGGGGATTCAAAGGCTGAGAGAGATCAGAATGCTAGAATGGGTTTACCATTTGAAACCTGCTCACCCACCCCAGGAATGTCCAGAGAACACAACTTTAACCAGGACTGTGAGGAATAAATTTGTAAATTTCTGAAAAGCTCTGTGGTTGTTCTTCTCTGCAGTCCAGATATTACTGTAGGGAGGGCTGTAATGGAATTGGACTCCTTAAACATTATGGGGAGGATCGGATCTAAGTCTGATAAAAGTCAAGTATCAGCAGTTAATCGCCAAAGGCAAGGTGGGCATGGCTACTGCAATGAAAGACAGATTCAATGTAGCCCACAGAATAGTCTGAGTCCCAGAGAGTTATGGCAATGGCTAATAGATCATGGGGTACCTAGAAGTGAAATATATGGGCAGTCTAGTAAATTTCTTCTAGATCTGTATAAGCAGAAGTGTACTAGGACAAATGAATAAAACCCTAACTCAAATTACAGATGCAGAGAATCATGGTCCCTTAATCAATTCCCAGACTTGAGAGAGTTTATAGTCCTAGAGCCCCTTGAATGAGGGCAAGGCCAGGTCCCCTTGGGGAAGAATCAGGTTAAACTGCCAAAAATTTATACTGTTAATCTTCCTCCCACCTTTCCCCAGGGAGACCTATGGCCTTTTACCAGAGTAACTTGCACTGGGGAAAAGGAAATGATCAGACATTCCAAGGATTATTAGACACTGGTTCAGAAGTGACATTAATTCCAGGAGACCAAAAATATCACTGTGGTCTACCAGTCAGAGTAGGGGCTTATGGAAGTCAGGTGATTGATGGATTTTTAGCTCAGGTCCATCTCACAATTCGGTGGTTATTTCCCCAGTTCCAGAATGTGTAATTGGAATAGACATACTCAGTAACAAGCAGTATCCCCACATTGGATCACTGATTTGTGGAGTGAGGGCTATCATGGTTGGAAAGCCCAAGTGGAAGCTTCTAGAACTGCCCTGGCCTAGCAAAATAGTAAATCAAAGACAATACCAGATTCCTGAAGGTATTGCAGAGATTAGTGCCACCATCAAGGATTTGAAGGATTCAGGGGTGGTTATTCCACCATATCCCCATTCAACTCTCCTACTTTACCTGTGCAGAAAACAAATGGATCTTGGAGAATGACAGTAGATTATCATAAACTTAACCAGGTGGTTACTCCAATTGCAGCTACTGTATCAGATGTGGTGTTTTTGCTTGAGCAAATCAACCCTTCCCCTCATTCCTGGTATGCAGCTGTTATCTGGAAAATGATTTTTTTCTCAATTGCCATTAGTAAGGACCACCAGAAACAGTTTGTTTTCAGCTTGCAAGGCCAGCAGTATACCTTCACCATCCTGCCTCAGGGGTTTATCAACTCTCCAACCCTATGTCATAATATTGTCTGCAGGGACCTTGATCATCTCTCCCTCCCATGAGACATCACACTGGTCCATTATATAGATGATATCATGTAGATAAGACTTAATGAACAAGAAGTAGCAAATACTCTAGATTTATTGGTAAGGCATTTGTGTGAGAGAAGATAGGAGATAAATCTAATGAAAATACAGGGTCCTTCCACCTCAGTGAAATTTCTAGGTGTCCAGTGGTGTGGGGCCTGCCCAGATATCCTTCTGAAATAAAGGATAAGCTGTTGCACCTGGCCCCTCCTACAAGCAAAATGGAAGCATAATGCTTAGTTGGTCTCTATAGATTTTGGAGACAACAAATTCCTTATGTGGGTGTGCTACTCTGGCCCATTTACCAAGTGACCAGAAGAGCTGCTAGTTTTGATTGGGGACTGACACAAGTGGAGGTCCTGGAACAGGTCCAGGCTACTGTGCAAGCTGCACTACCACTTGGACCATATGACTCAGCATATCCAATGGTGCTGTAAGTTTCATTATCAAATAGAAATGCTGTCTGGAGACTTTGGAGGCTGCTATAGGGGAATCAAAATGCAGACCCTTAGTATTTTGGAGCAAAGCCTTGACATCCTCTGCAGATTACTTCTTCCCATTTGAGAAGCAGCTTTTGTGTTGCTACTGAATGCTTAACCATGGGCCACTAAATTACCATGAGACCTGAGTTGCCTATCATGAGCTGGGTATTGTCTGACCAACCAAACCATAAAGTTGGATGTGCACAGCAGCATCCCATAATAAAGTGGGAGTGGTATATATATATATATATGAGATGGAGCTCAAGCACGTCCTGAAGGCACAAGTTATTTACATGAGAAAGTATCCCAAATGCCCATGGTCACACCCATGCTACCTTCTTTTTCCAAGCCCACAGCTTTGGTCTCTAGGGGAGTCCTTTACAATCAATAGACTGAGGATGCAAAACTCCGCCCTGATTTACACTTGGTTCTGCAAGATATGCAGGTACCACCCAAAAATGGACAGCTGCAGCATTGCAGCCCTTTTCTGGGACATCCTTGAAGGATTGCAGTGAGGGCAAATCCTCCCAGTGGGCAGGACTTCGAGCAGTGCACCTAGTTGTTCATTTTGCTTGGAAGAAGAAATGGCCAGAGGTGCATTTGTACACTGAATCATGGGCTGTTGCCAATGGTTTTGCTGGATGACCAGGGACTTGGAAGGGAAAAGATTGGAAAATTGGTGACATGGAGGTCTGAGGAAGAAACTCTTTCCCCAGCCATTCCTGTGATTGCCCAATGGGCTCAAGAAAAAAGCAGCCATAGAGATAGGGATGGACGTTATGCATGGGTTCAGCAACATTGACTTCCCCTCATCAAGGCTGACTTGGCTACAGTCACTGCTGAATGCCCAATCTGCCAGCAGCAGAGACCACACTCAGCCCCTGATATGGCACCATTCCTTGAGGTGACTAGCCTGCTACCTAGTGGCAGGTTGGCTACATTGGGCCAATTCCACCAAGGAAAGGGCAGTGATTTGTTTTAACTGGAATAGACACATACTCTGGTTATGGGTTTGCATTTACAGCATGCAATGAATGCTCCTTCCAATCCTACCATCTGTGAACTTACCAAAAATCTTATCTACCACCTTGGCATTCCACATCGCATTGCTTCTGATCAAGGAATCCATTTCACAGCAAATGATGTGCAGAAATGGGCACATACCCATGGAATTCACTGGTCTTACCAAGTTCCCCATTAACCTGAAGCAGCTGGATTAATAGAATGGTGGAATGGCCTTATGAAGACTCAATAATGACACCAACTAGGTGGCAATATTTGCAGGGCTGGGGCAATGTTCTCCAGGAGGCTGTGTATGCTCTGAATCAGTGTCCTCTCAGTGGTGCTGTTCTCCCATAACCAGGATTCATGGGTCCAAGAATAAAGGGGTGGAAATGGGAGTGGCACCACTCACTATTACCTCTTGTGACCCATAAGGAAAATTTTTTGCTTCCTGTCCCTGCAACCTTAAGCCCTGCTGGTCTACAGGTTTTAGTCCCCAAAAGAAGAGTGCTGCCACCAGGGAATACAACAATGATTCAATTGAACTGGAAGTTAAGCCTGCTGCCTGGTCACTTTGGACTCCTCTTACCTGTGAATCAACAGACAGAGAAGAGAATTACTGTACTGGATGGTATGATTGATCCTGACTATCAAGAGGAAATATGACTATATCTATATAATGGGGGAAAAGAAGGGTTTGCTTGGAATGAAGGAGAGCCTGTGGGATGTCTCCTAGTACTGCCATGCCCTGTGATTAAAGTCAATGGAAAATTGCAACAAACCATTTTAAGCAGGACTAACAATGGCCCAGAATCTTCAGAAAAGTGCTTGCTGAACATATTGGGAACATAGAATAGCTAGTGGAGAAAGTTAGTCATAAATATGAACTTTGACCATGTGACCAGTTCCAGAAATGAGAACTGTAATGGTCAAGAACCCTTCCCCCTTGTTTTGTTATGAGTATGATTGTATATGTACACAAAACAAATTTCTTGTTTTCTTCCCCAACCTTTTCCCCTATCATATGAAAAGTTGTATTAATTTCATGTCATAATATTTAAAGATGTCAAGTTTAAGAGTGAATATTACTCAAAGACTTGCACCCTATTCTGTGGGGAATTAATGCATTTCCAGTTGTATGCAGGGGAGCTGAACATTGTTAGGCAGAGATATATATGTGCTTGTCTGTTATTGTTTATACTTAGAGACTAAGTATGGTTTAGGGTAATGTGTATGGTTGCCGAGTTGACAGGGGTGAACTGTGATGGTTGGTCTAATGTGTCAACTCAACCAGGTAATTGTGTCCAGGTGTTAGGTCTAGCAAGCACTGGGGTAATTGCAATACAAGAGCATTTATGGATTTCAATCACCAGTGAGCTTACTGCATGGATGGCTGATTACATCTACATCAATCAGGGAGATTACTTCAGTAATGGGTGATGCTTTTATCCAATCAGTTGAATGCCTTAAAAGGGGAAGTGACTTCAACATTCAGAGAGAATTTCCCAGCTCAACTTTGGACAGCCAACTTCTCCCAGAAACTCATCAAGAACCTTTCACCGGACTTTCATCAGAGTCCCTGGCTTGAAGCCTGCCTGTAGAACTTGGACTTGTGAATCCCCATGGTTATGTGAGAAACTCTTATAAAATCTCATATTATTAACAGATATCTCCTGTTAATTCTGTTTCCCAAGAGAACGCTAATACATCATCTATCTTACCTGGGGGTGGGAATGGAACTACAGGTGTCTGGTTATTCAGTCTGTTTAGGCCAATAGAACCTGGAGTACCCAGAGAGGCTGAGGATTCACTAATTCTTCTTCTCCTTTTGAGGGTGGTGGTGTAGCCACAGGTGCCCAACCTTTGAGTTTATGCAGGCCCAAAGCACCTGCAGTTGCCTAGATAGGCTAAGGAAATTCCAGCCCCCTCTTATACTATGGGTGGAATGGCAGGGATGCAGATGGAATTGAAAGTGCTCAACAAAGCAGTTTGCATGGGTCTGAAGTGCCTGCTATTACCCAGAGAGGCTGAGAAAACTCAGTTCCCCTCCTAACCTATTGATGGGCTGGGTGGAGGTACAGGTGTCTTAGTATCCAATCCTGACTGTTCAAGCTGAAATCACCTACAGTTGCCCAGAAAAACTGATGAAACAACAGCCCCTTCCTGTCTTATGGAGGGGTAGAGATGGAATTGAAGGCACTCCACAAACCAGTTTATATAGACCATAAGTGCCTGCAGTTGCCCAGAGAGGCTGAGGAAACACAACTCCTCTCTTTACCTATTGAGGTGTAAGGATAGAGCCCCATGTTTCCAAATATTCAGTCTCTACCTATAAAAATTTCCTGCTGTTTCCCAGAGAAGCTGGTGCAGGTCCAGTAAGTATCTGCTTGCCAGAGATGGTGCTGGAGCCTAGGTTAGCATTGCATTCAATTCTGGGTGGAAAAAGCCAGGCCCTAACATCTCTGTGATTTTTTTATCAGCCCAGCTTCACCTTTAGCCAGGGGCATAATTAAAATTGTGGCTACAGTCCTATTTCTGACTTGGACATGTTCAAACTTTAGCTGTTCTTAGGATTAAACTTTAGCCATTCAAATTTATTTATCAATTGCTGAAATTAGTGGCCAACCATCTCTTCCTCCTCCATTTTTGGAAAATGGAGCTTTGACCTCCAGCCACAGAATAAACCCCAAGGCAGCTTGTGCCACCAGTGGAGGATGGTCACCAGCTTCCATGGCAAGGAGTGTTCCACTCATGCAACATCCTCCTTGCATTCTTTCAAGTATGTGAAGGATGCTCTTCTGGTCTCCTGGTCCCCCAAACAGGTGACTTAAATAGCTCTGGGTTGTTATTTTCAGCTATCAGTTTATTCAAATTTCAACATACTTAAAGTAATATTTTGAAACATGTTTAAATAATGAATTATATAAATATACATAAATATGAAGAAGGTTTTCAACTGCTTTGTATATCTAAAATAAAGGATAAAATATGTTATAAAATAAACAAGTATGTTAATACTCTGGAAATCTCAAATGTTAAACATTTTGTAACTCCTATAAGAAAATTAGAAATTGAGAAATTACCTTTACAAGTAAACTATAATCCTGAATAAAGGAAGTCTTTTGAGAAAACTGGGAACACCAAATTTTCAAACACAAAGTCTACATTGAGAAGATGTGAATGAAGTAATTGGAGAACATGGGACTTCATGAAAATGAACAGTGGTAGAATAAATAATAGGGCAGCCTTCTTTTATTCTGTATGAAATGTATACATTATGATTAAATAGCCACCATGCTGGAAACCCAATGAATGCAAATAATAGCCACTCAGAAAAATGATCACATATAGTAAGACTGTTGATACTAAACCTTTATTTCCTAATATATTAAGTTGTTACATATTTCCTCATGCTGTTCTATTTTTTTATATATATTCAATAATTGCCAACCAAGTTTTCCTAATCAATGGTGCTGGGGTAGGCACAATCATAAACACTGATTTCATGCTGTTCTTTCAGAATAATGAAGATACTGGTAGTTGAAAGACATGCAAGAAATGGCTTTTCCCTTTCGAGGTATGGTATTATTTCAGTCATCTAAGTGATGCAGGGGATAAAAGGGGATATATTCAAGCTTAAAGCACAATATTACTAAAATCATGATAAAGCCTGTGTGCAGTAAAAGAATGACTGGTTGGATTAGACATAGCTTAAAATGGCTGGTGATAATTCTACAGATATTAAAAGTGAGGCAATTTCAAGTTTCTTTAGAAAGCAGGAGATTATGTTCAGCACCCAAATGGTAAATCAGGAGCTTTCATCATGTTTCTATACCTATGTTGGGTGTAGAACTAGATGGGTGTTAGTTCACAGCCATCTAGTTCATTGCTTGAAGATCAGCTAGGTTTCCTTGAAGAAATAATCTGTAATGCCAAAGCAAGAACACGAAATATACATGCCCAGTAATTTCAAAAGGTAATGCAGGGAACAAGACCAACAAATTAGGCAGATAAGGGCTAGCTCTCACTAAAACAATAAGGAAATATCCAGAGGCTGTCATAGGAACCTGCTTTGGGGCATAGCAAACCAGTCCACTGCTTACCAACTCCCAGAAGAGTGAGGGTCAGAGACACAAAGAAACCAAAACAAGTAATTGTGAGATAGTAAACCTCCCAGCTGTGGGAAGGACTACCTTCCCCCACCCTTGAGATATTAAGTGAGAATGAATCTCCTGGCAAATTGTAACTAACTGAGAGTAGAGCAGATGTCTGCTTCCACGAGACGGTGCTCTGAGTCATCTAGGAGGTTACTAGACAGATAGAAAAGCCAGGAATAGTCATAGGATGCTTACCTCAGTGGCTGGAAAGTCACACATACCTGGCCCACAGGTTGGACAGACTGGTTGAAGACCTTAGCCCCTGCTTCAATGAGAAAGTGATGGCAGATTCCCTCCAAGGAAGAGGGTCTTGGAGGGTGGAAAGTGATTTCTTTGAAATGTTTAGGCAGCTGGCACCCCCTTGGTTATTGGAAGAGACCACAACTTGAGGAGAAGGGGATTGCCTCAGGCAGGTAGTCACACCCAGCCACCTAGGTAAAGAAAGGAATTGCATCAGTGAGAAGGCAGAAACAGACAGAGATCAGCTGACTGCAGGAGATCTAGCCTGCCCAAGGGAAAATTGACAGATAGCCTTCTGAAAGGCTAATTAACCTAAGGAGGCAGAAAAGCTCAGTGGAAGAACTCCTGCTTAGCATATGTGAGGTTCCTGGATCAGTTCCTGGTTCTTCCTTAAGAAGCAATCCTTGGGGTTATCAGGTAACCAGCTGAAACTTTATGTCAGGTGACATAAAGACATTTTCTTTGTATTAGCTTTTCTTGGATCTCTTATTTTCTAAAAAACGTTCCTTTTCTTTCATTTCCCTTACTTTACTCACTAAAACCCAGTTCAAAACCTGCAGAGGACAGGCTGCAGGGCTGCAGGGTGAGTGATTGAGGAACACCAGCAGCCTGAGAAGATCCTTAGTGGTGTAAGAGAGAAGGCTGTTTTTCTGTGTGCTTTTTTTCTTCTGTCTCCTTTATTTAAAAAAAAATGAGTCACTACTTTGTTTATTCCCTGTTTTTTCACTCCTTGTTTTGTTTTTCTGCTTGCTTCTTTTTCTTTTTTTGTTTTTTTATTGATCTATTCTACCCATACTATTTCTTTTCACTCCTTCATCTTTATATATTTTGTTTTCCATTTGTTCTTTCATTCCACCCCATTTATTTGGTCTCCAAATTTTCTTGTTTGTATTTATCCCTCTCTCATTTTTTTCTGTTTACTTTCTCTTTTATACTTTTTTCTTTCTCTCTTTTCTCTTTTCTTTTTCCCCACTTCTTGCCATTCCGGCTTTTAAATTCATTCTATATATTTTTTCTGTATTCTGTTTCTGGTTTCCTTGTTTCTATTCCACTTTCCTAATCTTATACCTCTGTGCTTCTTACTCATGTTAATGTTTCAGTTTCCTAGGTCTTGTATGGTTGATCTCCTACATTTTATATTTATCATTATTAATATTCTTTTGTCTTCCTATCTCTTTCTTTTTCTCTGATCCTAAATTTATTTCTTTCAAAGGAACATAGATCTCTCTAATTAAAAAAATGGCTGATGGGGGCAAGATCCTGCCCAAGTGATCTGTTTTGGGAACCCACTGTATAGGAGGCTTCAGGTCATACATATGGAGGGAGCTGGAAAAAAGATAAATCCTTCAAAGTGCTTCTGGCCTGATTCTTGTTTATTGTTTCCTTTTCCTTGTTTTCCCCTTTTCTGTGTTTTCTGATTTTGTCTACCAATGATACCTCTTTTCCTTTCCACATCTTTATAACTTCCACATTCTGCTGTTGTTCTTACATTGTACCTTTGTTTAATCCTCAATTTTTATAGATTTAATTTCCATCTCATCTATCGTGTTTTCATTCTTTTATTAACATCTTTTTCTTTTTGTTTTTTATTTTATCTTTTCCTCTCTCCTCATCATTTTGGCCTTTTAATTCATTCTATATATATTTTTTCTATTCAGTTTCTCCTTTCATTGTTGGTAATCATTTTTTTATTCCTATTACTCTACACTGATTTCATGAGATAATATTCATTTTCCAATGTCTTATATGGTTCCTGTTCTATTGATTACTATTATTATTACTATTATCCTTTTAATTTTCTTAACTCTTTTACTTTCTCTGGCTCCAATTTTTCCTTCAAGAGAACATAGAGAAAAGCAAGGAAATAGAACAAGAGTAAAAAATATCAAAGGGAAAACTTAATGCAAATACACAAAAAATAGCAATTAAATAAAACCCTAAAGTAAAGAGAGAAAATAATAAACTGAATAAACCCATCAAGATAAAAAGATGACCAGACAGCAACAAAAAATTAAACAGCATACTAAGAAACAGGAAGACATGGCCCAGTCCAATGAACGAATTAAACCAGGAAGAGATGTAGAATATTGAACAATTAATCAAAGCTGTCCAAACAAATACAATAAATCAACTCAAGGAAGAGAAGAAAGAGATTAAGGGTGTTAAGAAGACATTGGGAGAACATACTGAAGAAACTAAACATAAATTAAAAGATAGCAAATATGATGGTGATAAATGGCATACTCCAAGAAATAAAAAAGACATTGGAAGTACATAACAGCAGATTTGATCAGGCAGAGGAAAGAATTAGTGATGTGGAACACATTACATCTGAAATCAAACAAAAAATAGAACAGATAGATGGGAAGATAGGAAAAATCTAGCAGGGACTTAGGGATTTGAATGACAGCACAAAATGCACAAACATATGCACTATAGGCATCCTAGGGAGAGAAGAGAAGAGACAGGAGACAGAAGGAGTGTTGGAGGTAATACTGGCTGAAAACGTCCCAATCCTATTGAGGGAGATGGAAATACATGTCCAGGAAGTGCAGTGCACATGAAACAGTATAAATCCCAAGAGGCCAACTCCTACACATATACTTTTCAAACTGTCCATTGCAAACAAGACAAAGAGAAAATACTGGAAGTAGCAAGAAAAAAGAGAACCATCACATACAGGGGAAACTTAATAAGATTAAGAAGTAATTTCTCATCTGAAACAATGAAGGCAAGAAGGCAGTGGTATGACATAGTTAAGGTACTAAAAGGGAAAAAAAAGCAAAAAACAAAACAAACAAACAAAAAAAAACCACTTCCAACCAAAAATTCCCTATCCAGCAAAGCCGGCATTAAAAAATGATGGAAAGTTCAAAATATTCACAGATAAACAGAAATTAAAATATTATGCCTATAAGATACCTGCCCATCAAGAAATACTAAAGGGAGTTCTGTGGGTAAAAAGGAAAAAACGGGAGAGAGAGAGTTGGAGTAGAGTGTAAGAATAACTAAAAATACAAATAGAGAAATAAAAACAACACATGACATTCATTAATCCAAAAAAATATGGCTAATATAAGTAAATCCTTAAGGATAATAACACTGAATGTTAATGGATTATACTCAACAGTCAAGATATACAGCTTGGGCAGAATGGATAAGGCAATATAACCCATCTATATGTTGTCTACAAGAAACCCACCTTAGACCCAGGGGCTCAAGGAGGATGAAAGTGAATGACTGGAAAACAATCTTACAAGCAAACAATAACTGAAAAAGAGCAGGAGAATCTATATTAATATCAGACAAAATAGGCTTTAAATGCAAAACTATTGTAAGAGATAAAGATGAACACTATATATTAGTAAAAGGGGTATTCTTTCAAGAAGAAAGAACAATCATGAACATTTATGCACCTTACGGGGGGGGGGTCAATATACATGAGATAAATACTGGAAAAACTAATTGGAGAAATAGCTGTCCCTAAAATTATATTTGATAATTTAATGCAACATTATCACCATTAGAATCAAAATTTCAAAAGAAAATTATTAAACAAACAAAGAATTTGAATAATACATTATTGGATCTGGACCTAATAGATACAGAACTCTATAAATAAATATAACAGGATATAAATTCTTCTCAAGTACACATGTATCATATGATAAGATAGACAACATGCTAGGCTACAGAAAAATTCTCAAATAGATCCAAAGATTGAGATTATACAAAGTTATTTATCTGACCAAAATGGAATGAAGCTGGAAATCAGTAAGGTCCAGAGAACCAGATTAGACACAAAGAAAAGGAAGTTAAACAATACACTCTTAAACAAACAGGAGGTCAAGGAGGAAATCTCAAAAAAAATCTGTACCTACCTCAAAATGAAAGAAAATATCAACATAACTTATTAAAACCTCTGGGATGCAGCCAAAGCTATACTGAGAGGGAAATTCATAGCCATAAATGCAATATATTAAAAAAGAATAAAGAGCTAAAATTGAAGACCTAACTGCACACCTGGAGGAAATGGAAAAACAACAACAAACTAACCCCTAAGGAATTAGAAAGAAAGAAATAACAAAGATTAGAACAGAATTAAATGAAATAAAACTTAAGAAAACACTAGAAAAAATAAACAAAACCAAAGGTTGTTTCTTTCAGAGGGCTGTGATATATTAGGTTGGGTGTTGCAGGGCTGATAGATGAGTAAATTGGGAAAGGTGTGTTAGAATATCCAGGGTATTGAGGGGAAAGATGCGAGAGGGACAAAGTGAACACTGGAATTTGTGGGTATGAGGTTGAAAATACAGAGGTGGCAATGCTCTTATGGTAATATGACAAGGAAGTGTCACTGTTTAGGGTGTTGGTTGGGGGGGTACCTGGGGCAGGGTCCATCTGGAACAGGTTTCTTGGGAGTGTGTGAGTGTTCATCCTGTCATAATGTATTTTATCAGTGGGTGTAGACACACCCAATGAGAGGGAAGGAGATGGACTCCCAACTTTGGGAGGATCAATTCACTCAGAAATAAACAGGTGGGCATCTCTTAAGAGCAAGGGCATTTCCTAATAGTGGAGGACACACCAGTGTGTCAAGACATCTTATTACATGTAACTATGAACCTTGTCATACAATGAGTTAAGCCAGTTGCTCATTGTGGGCCCTGGGGGGATGGGGAAGGAGGAAGAGAGTAAATCAAACAGGGGGTATTCAGTGGTCAGTGGAAATGTTTTTCATTACCTTACAGTGATGGACACAGGACTTGGTAAATACCATCAAAATTTTAAAAGTGTATGATCTAAATGTAATCCATACAGTACACCATTGACAATGTTTACTAGCTATGTTTCACTCTCTGTTTATCAGTTATTACAAATCTATCATCCACATACAAAAAAGTTTTAATATGGGGTGATGAAAGTGAAGGGAGGTTGGGTATATGAGAGTGTCTTGTATTCTGTGTGTGACTTTGCTGTGACATAAAACTTCTTTGAAAATTAAATGAAAAATAGACACTGGGGAGTGAGAAGGGAAGGTGTCACAAAGACACCAGATAATGCAGTGATAAAAGGCAAAATGTCAAAAAAATTTTTTTAATTTTTATTTTTTTTGAATAACTCAATCCTTTAATTTTATTTTATTTTTAGTTTTTTTCAGTTTTCATGAATTTTATCTCTACATTTAAACATAATTATTATTTCATTTTCCTATTAATTATATTTGGCTACTGTATTAGCTTCATCTTTAAAGAAGCTTTGGATCACAGAAGAGAGAACTGGGGTGGGAGAGGATTGTTCATGGGGGATGTCAGGGATGGAGGGTGCATGGGAGGAGCTTCACCTGAACATACATAAAAGGTATATAAAATTGTTCAAAAGCTCATAGGGCATGGTCACGTAGGTGGAGAACCACTCAATAAATGAGAGAATACTGAATTTCCATCCTGGAGAGCTCTGCGATATTTTCCAAAGGAGTAGAAACTGTCCCCCAAGTGCAGGGGCAGTGTCTGGCAAAAGAAGATGATCAACTGATGGGCTCTTGTTATTGATGACTAGCCTTATGAGTCTTTGCTCTTGAAATGGAAACTTAGCCTATTGTAATGGGGTGCCTAACGGTTGTCTCCTTAGAGCCTGCTCAAATGTGGCCTCTCTCTAAGCCAAACTCAGCACATTAAGGCATTACCTTCTTCCCAGCATGGGACATGATTCATGTGGATAAGCCTCCCTGGCAATGAGGGATTACTAACAAGTGCCAATGGGCAATACAACTGGAAAAAGACCTTGAATAAAAGGGGAGAAAGGTAACAAATGAGTTCATATGGCTAAGAGACTTCAAAGTGAGTTGGAGGTCATCCCATAGGTAACACTTATGCACATCCCAATAGGACCTCATAGGTTTTCAATGTGGATATTAACCCAAACAGATGGGCTCCTGTCGGTGTGGAGACCCCTAGGCCCTATATCACGGCAGATAGTCCCAGAATTTCATGCCTTATCAGTGGGACCTACTTTGGAATCCTTGCTCCTGAGAGTGAAAGAGTTGGACTCAAATATGTCTTCCCTGCACATGGTCCATCTGTCCCTTCTATTCAAACCTATATGTGGTTTTGAAGTTTGTAGGTGTACTTCCAGAGACCAGAGTCTTTGGGCTGTCAATGTGCCATCTGGGCCCAGAATCTCATTGGAGCTGCAAATCCTACTCTACAGCTCAATGGTCTCACCCTGGACACCTCATGGGGAGATGATGATGAGCAATGGTCATCTCTGGGAATGGAGAAAGTCTGCAGCTTCAAGCAGGATAATCCCATCCATCTTATCCATGGGATATAAGCTCCCTCTCACT
This sequence comes from Tolypeutes matacus, assembly GCA_026826555.1. Lineage (NCBI taxonomy): Eukaryota > Metazoa > Chordata > Mammalia > Cingulata > Chlamyphoridae > Tolypeutes > Tolypeutes matacus. The sequence goes on from JAKSZT010038682.1 coordinate 427,546, forward strand.
TGGAGGTGGAGTGGACATCACCATCTCAGTCTCCTCAGGATTGGGGAAGAGCTATGGACTAGAGTGGACTTACTGGTATTCTGTTATAGACATATTGCATCAGCTGGTTTGATGCTGGGCTCTGCAGGCTCCTGGATGGCTTTGCCCTGCCAACAGTGTGATGAAGGGGCAGGGGAGTAGGTCAGAGTGATGCGATGTGAGAAGGACTTGGCCAGCCATTCATTGCTAACTCTGAGCAAGAGCAGAGCACTGCAAGCCAAGAAACATGGGCAGTTTGTAGAAGTTGGAAAAAACAAGGAAATAGACTCACCCACAGTGCCTTCAGATGGAACACAGCCATGCTGACACATTGGTTTTAGCACAGTGAGACAGTGCTGTGTTTCTGGTCTACAGAACTGTAAGATAATATGTTTGTGTTGTTTTATGTCACTAGATTTGTGCTAATTTGTCTTGGCAGCAATAGGACACTGATACAATACCTCACTGACCCATGTTTCCTAAATCTAGTCTCAGCTCAGAAAAAAATCCCCCTTTCTGTATGGTTTTGGATTAAACAAAGGCACCTGCCCACACACACCCCATTCTGGGATCCTAAGGAGTTGGAATGCCATGGATCAAAGACAGTCTCATTAGTCCCACCATCTCCACATCCTGACCTCCTTATATTTGAAGATGATGATAAGTGAGAAGAGTCAGGGAACCGGTTCCCTGACCATTACCTTGGCAAATTCTGCATCCATAGACCTGTCTTATACTCAGTTTGGTATCCGATGTCTCCCTGATTGGCATCTCAGTTCAAACTGAAGCAGAAAGAATCTCATTTAATATACTGCTTTACTTGCAAATAATAGTTGCTAAATAAAGACATGCAGCCCTCAAAACTTGCTATATATCAGATTTGATAATAGAAAGTAATTTATTCCTTATACAAACTCATTGCTTGATGATCACTTTTTAAAAAAAAGATTTATTTCTCCCCATATTGTTCTTTGCATTTGCTGCCTGCTCATTTTCTTTTTTAGGAGCCACCAGGAACTGAACCTGGGTCTTCCCATGTGGGAGAGAGGCACCCAATAGCTTGAGCCACTTCCACTTCCTTTGATGATCACTTTTCAGAAGTTCATAATGTCATTTCCCCAAAAAAGTTTTGTACTTAGCTTTAGTGTGAAAGTGATCACATCACAGAATGCCTTTCTATCTTGGTTGAATACATGAAATACAATGCATACCCCTAAATAATCTCTTTTATGGTATTTTGTGCAAAAAAAAATGTTTCCCAAAGACCTTGCTGTGTTTTCCTTCACTTTGCACTAATTTGTCCTGCAAACTTTGCCTCCAGACTGGCAAAGTGAGGAAGACAGAGCCCATGGATGCTGCCAAGGGCCAGGTTTTTTCTTATGCTACTTTATTGGCATAAAGCAAAGTACAAAGGTGTCAGTAACATGTACTTATGAATTAACACTACCAATATCTCCAGCTTGATACTTCAGTATACATCCCAATAGAAATATTGTTAACTGTATCAATCTCTGTCAGTCCTAATGGGATCACTTAAATAAATTGTTACCTTTGGGACTAATTAAGCTCTTGTGCTGAGAAATGAGTGTGATTGTTGATTTAATACCAAGGGACTCACTACTTTCTGGACTCCTTCAGGGATCATTTCTGCTCCATCTGAAAAACTGATCTCCTTGAATTCAAATTATGTCAAATAAGGCATTGAAAAAACAGCATGAATGAAAATTGAAAATAATATCTTCCTAGGCACTGGTGGTGGGAGATAGGGTTGGGAGGATCTGAATTCCAATTGATGAAGTGTATTTATGGATTTTAAAATGCCCAGATTTCTGCTTGCCGATTCAGGACTCTTGCCACTTGCTTCTTCTCCTTGGAGACACAGAACTTTATGAAAAAATGCTCCTCAGCTGCTGAGGTTTGGGCACAGTGGCAGGGAGCTAAGTTTGCCATAATGAGTCTTCATTAAATAAGGCTACTTGGGCTCCTCCCTGGAGGGTTAAATAGGAAAGTGTAAAAAAAAATTTACTTTTTTGTGATAATGAACATAGTTAACTGAGAATTTTAGATGGAAAGATCACAATTTTTTTTAAAAAAGAGCATACTAATCAGAAAATCCCAAGAGCATAAAGCCCTGTGGCTTGCTTGGGGCTTGAAAGTCCACAGACACCAGGCTATAATGCATTAAGTTTCTTCTCTCACCAACATCCATTCCCATGTGTTGGAGCAAGACAGCTGCTGATGTTTGCCAGTGTTCATGCTTCTTGGGTTCCTCTCTTCCTGGGGATGCATTTCTCTCTAGGTCTAAGTTGTCTGGTTCCTCCACAAGTTCAGCTGTATACTATCAAGTGAATGGCTCGCTTCTCTTCTCCTGAGGCCTTCTCTCCAACATCAAAACTCCAACTTCAGAACTGCTAATCAAAACTGTTACCTCTGTCCTTTTCCTTGCCTTTTATATTCAATTTCCCACAGACCAAGGGGCGGGGCTTAAACCCTACTGACATGACTAAGTCAATGCCCTAATCATAACTTATTCATGCCCAGATTAACAGATCAGTTTATAAGCATGATCAAATTATATTTTTGGAATTCATAATTACATGAAATTGCCAAATGGTTACAGGTACAATGATCATGTTCACACTTTTAGAGTAAAAAATTGACACCTAAGGGGATTGAGAAACTTGCCCAAGGTCACATGGTAGTATAGGACAGAGCCATGTTTCAAGTCTATACTGCCCACTCTGAGTCTGGCCTTTTACTACACATTATGTTGACACAATTGGTCATTAGGGCCATAGCATTTATCAAATTCATTAAAGGATGCAGATTACACACACTCTTACACATACACAGTGGTTAAACTCACACAAACACACATAGTCACATAACTGAAACAAAAGCTGTGCAAATAGAATTTATCTCTGGGGTACAATGCTCAGATATTTTTATCTTGTCTTCATTTCATTTTAAAAACTGAACATTGCTCATATGATACTTTAATGGCCCTAAAGAATGGGAAAACACAACCTGCAGCCAGCTAGTCCTTTAAGAGACTGAGGCACTATTCTCTCCTCTTTGTATCAACTCTGGGGTTAGAAGGCAGAAGGACAGAAAGCACTGCAGGTGACACAGATATAAAATGGCATACTACAGACATTTCTGAGAGAATCTGTAATTATGATTTAGATTGGAATGTAGAATATGTGTTATTATTATTCGTTTTCTCTGTGTGAGTTCTAGTATAAGTGATTTAGTGATTTGTCATCTCTTTTGCTTAGTAAGAAATATGTACTTTGATGGAAAGCCACAGGAGGAACAACTAAGTTACATTTTAAAAATGATTTTGATGAAAATACCAAACCCTTGTAATCAAAAGTTTTTATAGCTAATTTGTACATTTCTAGAAGATGACCAAAAAAATTAAAACTCTTATGAGCTTTTGTGAGACCTGTGTAGTACAAGTTGACTCAGTAGGCCTGGGGTGTTCAAATTCTAAACATTCCAAAGAAAGGCCTTGATCAGTTCCAGTGAGATTACCTCTAAACCCTCAGTATGTCTTTCCAGAAAAGAGTGACTTTGTTTACCTGGGGCCTTGGGTCACACCTTATAGTCCATGCTAGCAATGTGATTTATGGTGGGTGCCTTGGGCCACAACTTTTAATCCATGCTAACAATGTGATTTATGGTAGAGATATTGAGCCATATGGTATCATTTTGAAATTTGGAAGGACCAGATACTGAGTAACTAGTCAACCAGGCAGTCAATCTGTGCTTACACAATCAGCCCCCATAATAAAACCCTGGACAGCAAGGCTTCAAGGCTCATTTCTAGTTGACAATATTGCATATACTTGTCACACATTTTTACCAAGAGAATTAGTGCTGCCTGTACAACTCTATTGAGAAAAGACAAATAGATGCTTGCACCTGGACTCTCCTGGACTCTGTGCTCCTTTTATTTTGTTGATTTTAATCTGTATCCCTTCACTGTAATAAACCACAACAGTGAGTGTAACAGCTTTTCTGAATTCTGATCCTTCTAGTGAATCATAGCACCTGAAGGAGATCTTGGGGAAACTCCCCCACAACAGGTGAATATTTGGAAACTTTAGAAACAGAAAGAAGCCAGAGTAGTATGACAGTGGCTGCTGTCTGATTTTACTCTGAGTCCATGGAAACCAGTCCTGCAAATAAGTCATGAGTCCTCTCTACAGTGGTAAGTGTCCCTGTGCATAAAGGGGCCACACCTCCAGCTTATCTGGGCAAATACTGGGGACATGAGAGAAGGGTGTGAGCAATAAGTGGTCATCTGCTCAAGACAGCAAGGTTGTGGTGAGACTGCTTTTGGTATATCATTACCCAAGGAATTCTTACCTGGAGAAAGTAGCTGAGGAACAGATAAGAGCTTAAATATAAGTGTGGGAAAAGCTTCTGTCTCTCCGGGGTGGACTAGAAGAAAGAAAGCCGAGTGCCTTTGTTTCCCAGTTCCTATGACAAATACCCCATACTGGTTGGCTTAAAGAGCAGGAATTTATTGTCCCATTGTTTTGTTGGCTAGAACAAAATACCAATATTGAGGTATTGGCAAGCTTGCTTTATCCTGGAATCTGTAGTGCTCCAGCAGTCCTCTGTCATGTGACAATTTCTCTCTAATGTCTGCTGACTTCTGGCTTCTTGTGCATGATTACATCTGAACTTCCTTTGCTTATAAGGACTACAGTCACATGGATTAAGGCCCACCTGGTTCAATTTGGCCTCACCTAAATAGGCTCTTCAAAGATCATATTTGCAAATGAGCACACATCTTAACTAGTAATAACATTATCATGGATTCACAGCTACAGGAATGAGGATTAAGTCTTGGATATGCATTTTGTGGACTACATATTCAATTCCCAAATCCTTAATTAATTAGAAAAATTCATTTCTGCTGTATCTAGAAGATGGAGAAATCAAATTATAGAAAAATTATTTCTGGGAAGATGGCAGTCTTGAAAGACACGGGAATCTGTTGTCTCCTAGATAAATAGAGGGCATGCAGAAATAGTCTGGAAAGATCACGTGTTTCACAATGGGATATTATGCTGCTGTAAGAAGAAATCATGGAGCATATGGCAACCTGGATGAACCTAGAGGACATTAAATATGTTGTGCAATATATTGTATGCTTCCATTTATATAAAATGTAAATATAAGTCAATTTATAAAAATGAAATTAAATTAGTGGTTATGTTGGTTTGGGGAAGGCCATGTAAGGGGAGTGGAGTTTTCCTTTTGCAGTAATGAAATGGTTCTAAAAAAAAATTGTGGTGATAAATGCACAACATTGTGATTATACTGAAAGCTATTGATTATACACTTTGGATAGATCATATGATATGTGATAATATCTCAATAAAATTACTTAATAAATAAATAAATAGCCATAAACAGCACCTATGTACAGCAAGGGAAACAGAGAGAGACTGAGAGGTGAAGGATTATCCTGTATGTTTGTCTGTTTTTTGTTTATTTTTATTGAAATAATGAAAATGCTCTAATTGAAGTGGTGAATGCACAACTATGTGATTATACCAAATACTACTGATTGTTCACTTTGGATGAACTGTATGCTTTATTAATATGTACCAATAAAATTAATTTGTTTATAAAATTATGGAAATATGGGCTCACTCAGCAATTAGCAGACTGGAAACAAGGATGTCATGGCTTATTTTTTGGGAGGCCAAGTTCAGGACAATAAAAGAGACTCTGATTTGTAATATTATAATATTTTTGCAGCAATGACAAAGAAGATACTATATCAATTCTTACAGACAACTATTGAGAGGTATAAAAGGGTATGCAATTTTTCCTTTTGAAGTAATGAAAACCATCTAAAATTGACTGAGATGATGGCAGCATGACTTTGTGATGAAAATGAGAGCCACTGAGTATACACTTTGAATGGATTGTACAAAATATGGGGTTTTATAACACAGGGAATCCAGTGGTGGAAGATGGACTGTGGTTAACAGAACAAATATGAGAACATTCTCTCATAAACTATAACAACTATATAATACTCCCTGAAGTCAGCTGTGGGAAAACAGGCCTATGGTTTCTCTTTCCACTCTCCTCATTGCTTCAGCTTCAGCTGCTCCACTGATTCCAGCCTCTGGCCAATCTCTCTCAACCTCTTGGGGTTTCTGTCTCTTTCTATGGCTGTAGGTGATCCCAGAGTCCTCTTTTAACATGGCACGGTAAAAATGGTGGCTCTCTATCTTTGTGTTCCATTAACATAAGACTCCCCTAAAAGGATTAGGACCCAACCTGGGTTCTGTAATCCAATCAAGGGCCTTACCCAAAGTAATCTAATAAAAATTATCTAATCAAACATTCCCTTGACTGAATCTAACCAAAATGTCCCACATACAATAGGTTCACATTCACAGGACTGGGTTAGCTTAAGAATATCATTTTCTGGGGTCCACAAAAAACTCAAACCAAGACAGCAGCCTAGATTTGGCCCAGCCTAAGAGTACAAACCTACACTCCTTGACCCACAGCTCAGCATTCCTGGCTGAGGGAGAAAAGGTTACTGTAGAGCTGGCACTACTCCTACCTTGCTACCAATCCACCATTCTCCTGTCTGATTCTCTCACCAGGCTTATAATTTTAAATACCATTTTAGACTCCTGAAGTGCTAATGGAACTTCATGCTTCCAGTTTTTAAAGCCCCCAAAGAGGGTGTCATCTTGTGTCCTCTTATACTTGCATCAGCAAATCTTATCAACTCTGCCTTCAAAATATATCCCAAATCCCATCTATTCCCACTATCTAAAGCCTGGACGCCCCATTCTCATCTCATGTCTGGATGTCATTGTAGTCACCCAACTTCTCTCCTTTCCCTATATCTGCCCTTGCCATTCTTTGCCTATTCTCAACACAGCTAAAGAAACCTTATTTCCTTCATGGCTGTTTGAAGATAAGGGGACTACATATTGTGGGTTGCCTACATGGTTGCCAGATAAAATACAGGGAGCCCAGTATTTGGATTTCAGATAAACATTAAATAATTTTCTAGTGTTAGGCGGCATAGGCTAAATAAGTAAATGAATGAATTATTTATATTTATTTCCATTTTTTTTCATCTGCTGTGTCAGTCTTTAAGACATGAAAAAATTAATTTACTCCCAACAACACATTCAGTGCCTCTCCCCATTAATATGTGCATTTGTGTTATATAGGTTTAATTTTACAAAATAGATTTTTATACATAAATGTCACAGAATCCATTATATATAAGCATGCACATTGCATATTTGATGTTATACAATATATCTTATATTGACATTATATAATATATATTATATTAATTATATTATTTAGGGTTCTCCAGAGAAACAGAGTGAAGTATATATATATATATACATACAAGATTTATTATAGGAAGTGGCTCACAATGTGTGTAGGGTTTGCCAAGTCTAAATTCAGTAGGGCAGGCCCAAGTCAGAAACTCTCATGAAGGTGAAATTAAATTTCCTACGAGAAGCTGGCTGGCTGAAGTAGAGACAGAAATTCTACTTTCTGACAACTGAAATCCTTAACTCTGGCTTTAAGACTTCCAACTTACTGGATGAAGAGAGTTCCCTCATAACTGAATGCATTCTCTTTTGTTGATTGTAGATGCAATCAGCTGGAGATACTATCAACCAACTATGAATACAAATAACACAGTGACAATCAGGCCAGGGCTTGCATGTGCAAATAACTTTTAGCAAAGTCAACAGATGAAGTTAGTCATCAAATTAATCATACATATGTTTATTGTCCTAAAGGGTATTCCTTACAAGCAGTACTTCTTTACACTGGATATTAATTTCTTAGTCATCTTATCTTATCAATTCAATCCTTTTCAACATGCATATCATCTTCAGTATTGTTCTTTAATAAGCAGCTTCTAGAAACCAATAGCCTGCATGGGTAATTAATGACCTTCTCTGGGCCAATTAAAGTGGGGATTTCTAGCTCAAAACTATGGGTGGTATCTGGTCCTTTTTCACAATTGTCTAACTTAAAATTTCTACTCATTCCCCTTAAATAAGTAATCTTGTTGGACTAAGCTGTAGTGTCATGCATTTGGCATTTTTAATAGTTGGAGATTCTGTGATTCAGCTATGGCCAGCAAATACCTTAACATGTTCGAGGCACTTGTAGCTGAGCTTTGATTGAATAATTTTTACCAACAGTATTCTAACATAAGGTGATATGTGGTCAATGCTTGATGGGCATAAGAATTTTATATATAAAATGTAACTCCGTATGTACTGCCAAAGATTTAAATAGGCAAGGATGACATTATTCAGGGGGCTGCTATGGAACAGGGGAGAGAGAATAGAATTCAATCCCATGAAACAGAGGAGGGCAAGCTATTAAAGTGCAGGGAGTGGTTTGGAGGGAAAGCTCTGTATGATAGTTGACTGCTGAGTTGGGTGAGGGATTTATTGAGGTTGTACTGGAAAGCTCCTAAATGGGTATTTCCCTATCTCCCTCTTCTCTCCCAGGCCTTAAAGACTACAAACTCTCCTAAATGCAACCTCAGGCCCACTTGTACTGAATGTTTTCCTTTTGGGACTCAGGACACCTGTGGTTGGTAATGGCTGGGAGAGGAAAGGGAGATAAGGATCTACATGGGTAGACAGAGTAGGAGGGAAAGGGGAGGGGGAAGTTAGGGATGAGTTTTATATATAGACTGGTTAGTGTCCAAGTTGTCTTTTACCTTTTTCCTGTGGTCCCACAGTTTCAAGATTTTCAAGATTAAATTTCAAGGTAGCCAGGACAGGGGAAGAGGTGGCATGCAGGGAAGTAAGGCTGGCAGCTTGGTGAAGAGAAGGAAAACAGTTTTTGCACATATGTGTACACACATGCATACACATGAAATAAATGAAATTACATAAACAAATTAATAAATATATATGATTAATTCCCCAAGTTCCTTTATATACCTTCAATTACATTTTTGAGGAGCAGAGGTAGCAGGGATTCACCCGGGTTCTTGCACATGGGAGGCAGGAACTCACCCACTGAGCTACACTCAAACCTTCTTCAATTGCATTTTATAAATACTTTTATCTTGTCAAACCCCTAAAGCAACACTGTTTATAAACAAGCTCAAGCAAGGCTTACATGAAATTTACAACTTAATAATCTTAATTTTAATACCTTTCTTCCATTTTTTTTCCTTTAAGATGTATTAATCAATTTTAAATTTAAAGTTAATTTCACATGTTACATTAAAAAATTCTGACTTGATAGGCTGAACTTTTTTCAATTATTATTATGAAAGATTCCCCCCCCATAATGCTGACAAAGCAATAAAATTGTTTTCTAAAGATTTGAATTTTTGCTAATGTTACTAAAGTAGCTAATTTTAAGCAAAGGATTGGAAATGTATAGGTGGGCTCTTCATAACTCCATAAGCTTGTAAACTTGGACCTGGTCTTCTTATTAATTGGTAGTGAAATTTCATCTGCAAGCACCCACATTCCAGTGAGTATGCCCTGTGGATCATAAAAGATAAAAAAGAGGAGGTATCAAGCACTCTCATTATGTAGCTCTTTAAGCCTTGCTCAAACACCTCCCACCCAGAGGGCACAAGAGTGTTAAATTAAGCAATAAATAAATGTTTGACTAAGTTATATGAAGCAGCATATAAGATTTGATAAACTTCATGCCAGTGACCACAGTCATATGGTAACCCAAAACAATAAAATTTGGTGTAAAACATGCTTAAGATAAACAAGGAATAAAGTTAAATTTTAATTTAGCTGTGAAATCTCCCGTTGAAATAAAAATAAGCTAAAAATGTGACTTTAACATTTCTAAATTCACTATAGCTAAGACATAATTTGGTATTAATTACCCCACTATGCTTTATCCTAACCTTAAACAACGAATGTAGAGAACTCTTTTTTCAAGAGTACTACTACCAACAGCTTAAATTCAAGCATGTTTACATCTCTCTAGAAGAGCCAGTTCTGTACTAGATAAACTCTGATGAACTTCACCAACACTTCACCACCACTTCTGCCTACAGATAGACATCATCTTCAAACCCTTAAAAGATATTCTGCTAAACATCATTGTCATCATGAAAACTTTAGGTCAAGGGGAGGTTTATGAGGTGGAAATGTTCTCTATTACAGAATGAGGGGGAAACATTTTCTATTACAGAGAATATTATAAACATGTGTTTTTGAGACTAAGAGACCAAAGGGTACATTATTGGGCAGTGCATATACTAAAATTGGAACAATACAGAGAAGATTAGCATGTTCCTGCACAAGGATGACATGAAAGTTTGTGAAGCATTCCATAAAAAAAAAAAGACCAAAATTAGTTTGAGTAGTATATTGAGAGTACAATGCTTAATTTAATTAGGCTATGAAGTTAATACACCAATTATTACCCTCCTCATATAAAAGTCCTAATGCAATATACATAATATTTATTAAAGATATAAGAGAAGATAAGTTCCAGCAGGTAAGCATACTGGAAGGTATGCTTAGATAAATGTGGCTAAACCAAAGGCACTAGCTTACACCAAGGAGATTTCACTCAATATTGAACACTTTGTATAGCCCAACATTATACAATTCTACTACCATTAACGATTTAATCAATCATTTAATGAAGAAAGTATAGGAAAGAGAAATATTATTTAGGTACTATAGCTATCCATAAAGGAAAGATGAAAGAATATATCTTAGTAAATAATGGCAAAGATTAAATTTTCTATCCTTTGCATAATAAATTAATTTGAATTTTCTACAGAGAATTTCAGCTCAAAACCCTGAAACCAGATGAGTTATTTATAAACAATTACGTGAATAAACTCAGCTATGTGTCAAAAGAGTGAGAAGATTTATAAGTAGAGGTGAAAAGCCAATTGAAAAGCCAAAACAGGATTTTAGTTTAACCTTAAATTTACCCTAAGCAATTATCTCAATGTAAATGTAAAAGTTAGCCCAAAGAAGTATTTTTCCTTTGAAACAGGAAACATTTTCTGTAGAGTAAATATTTATAATACAGCAGACTTAAAGTAGCCACTAATTTTGAAAGTGTTCATCTCATCCAAATCAATTAATTAAATAGCAGCAATAAAATCAATTCCTGATTAATTTGTTGTTATTTAGAAGAAATGATGTTAATATAAGTAAAAAGAACACTTCTCCAGTGCATAAGCTTATATCAGAACAGACAACCACTCATAGTTAACCAAATAAATATATCTAAAGAGACATGCTTATAATAAAAAATATTCATCACATCTGAAATTCAAATTTAACTAGATGTTTTATATTTTTATTCATTAAATCTGGCAATCATAGTTGTCTGTGACAGTCCCAGTCTGAGTCTGTTGCTCTGGTATAATTATTAACAGCACTACCTTTTACTCTCAAAAGTGTCCTGGTTTGGACAATAAATTATATGGTCATCCCACTTACAGTTCATCCCAGTGATGTCTTCCCAAGCATTTCTTTTAAAATGACAAGCTATCTCTTGCCCAGTGCCAACAGTTCAAAGCTCTATTCCCTGCTTTATTTTGCTTTCTCTTTATACTTATCACTAGCTAACATGTTTCATATTTTACTTATTCATCTTCTCCATTAGAATGCAAGCTCTGAGGGCAGGAATCATTGTCTGCTCTGTATATTGTTTTCTCCTCTGGCCTGGTACCTAGTAGGTGTTCCATAAACATGTGACATGAGTGGGTGATGACCTTTTTCCAGCTCACTTGTCCTCGGTAACACTTAGCACCATCTCACATGTTACATATTCTGGTATTTTGTTTATTTTCCTTCTCTCCCTACTGGAAGATGTTGTGGAAACAAAGACCAGTAAATCAAAACACAAGCTCCTCTCATATTCTAAGATTTAGTGTGTAGCACCTCCTTCAATTCCACAATACACCAGGCTGCATTCACCTGAAGAATGGAAAATATGGCTCTTAATGCAGCTATTTCAGCAGCCCAGGACAGCCTTGTCAATAATTTGGCCAACAAGGGGACTTCTGAGAATTATTGTTTTCCATGGTTGAGAGTGTCTTTCTGAGGTCTGGTTTTCTTTGTAGACAGAGATGTCTCTAGCACAACTCCAGCATATTGGGCACTCTATGTAAATTGTGTGCCCTAGAGTTATGCACAGTGAAGATTCCACCCAGACAGCCAGCACAGCCTGTCCAGTAAGGCTCACAGAGGACCTGTAGGCAATTCTGGCAGTGGTAAGATGTGTAGAATATTCATCAAAGGCAGACTAGAAGACATACAACACTTTTTGTTGTCTTTCTGCAGATTTTACTCAGTGCTGTAACTGCAATACCCTGCTCTGTATTTGGTACATTGCAGGTACTCAATGAATAACTGTTGATTGAGCAAATGATTTAATGTGGTAGATCAGATAAAAAGAATTTAGGCCAAAGAAAAGAAAGAGAGGGAAGACAAGGCTTCCAACACCAGAAAGAAAGAAAGCTTCTCTTTATAAAAGAACTCCATCCAGAGAGAGAAAAGCAGGCACCACTAGGTAGGCTTACTGGGGTCCCCAGAACTTACCTCTCTATTATTCCCCTTCTTCTACCTCTTCCTCTAAATATTTCTTCCATCTTCAGTTCATCTTTGCCTTGACTGTTCTTTCTCTATTTTTAGTCTCTAATTATTTTTCCCCTTTATCCAAGATCTCCTGTTTCCCATATCTCTATAATCATTCACCACCTATATTGGGAAACTGTATTGTTTCCTGGAGCTTTCATAACAGATTGCCACAAACTATGTGGCTTAAAACAACAGAAAGATATTTTCTCACAGTTCCAAGGTCCAGAAGGCTTAAATCCAGGTGCTGGCAAGACCATGTTTCATCTGAAGGCTCTAGGAAAGGATCCTTCATGAACTCTTCAACTTCTCTTGGCTCCTGGTAACCCTTGCTGTCCCATGACTTATGGCTGCATCACTCCAATCCATGCCTTTGACTTCATATGGCTTCCCATTATCTGTGTCTCTTCTCCTCTTCAAATAGGGAAACTGGCCATATTGTATTAAGGGTCCATCCTGCTGCAGTGTGACCTAAACTAAATTAAAGCACTTAGGGGAAGTGGATGTGGCTTAAGCAGCTGAACAGCTATCTACAACATGGGATGTTCCTGTTTCAGTTCCTGGTGCCTTCTAAAGAAGAAAACAAGCTGGCACAATGGACATGTGTGACAAGCTGATGCAACAAGATGATACAATAAGAGACACCAGAAGAAAAGCATAATGAGAAACACAACAAAAGCAGGGAACAGATGTGGCTCAAGTGATTAGGTGCCTCCATCCCACATCAGAGATCCTGGGTTCAGTTTCCAGTGCCTCCTAAAGAAACAAGGAAGATAAACAGATACAGTAAGTGCAAACAATGACTGGGTGGGGAGAAATAAATAAAATACATCTTTAAAAAATACTTAGATCTGTAAGGACCCTGTTTCCAAAAGAATTACATTCTGAAATACTTAAAGTTAGGACAACAAACAAAAAATAAAAAAACAATCCAGTAAAAACAGGCTTCACTCTTAGGCCCCTAGGAACAATGTCAGGTTGCCGGCCCTTGTCAATCAGCCTGTAGCCTATCCTCCACAGATAAGGTACCTTGTTTTAGTGAATAAAATAAAGAATAATAAAATGATAAAATAAAGAATAAAAATTAAAAAAATAAGAGTTCAAAAACACCTAAAACTAGAATAAAATCAGTCTATTTTTTCTCTGTCATAAGGCACCAGCTGGATGCCTGACAAATCAGTGGATCATTCTCTGGAATCTCTCTCTTAGGAGGTACTGGAAATCAACCAGGGACCACACATATGCCAGGCAGGCATTCATCCACTGAGTTCTACCACTCCAGAAGTTAGGTAGGCTTCTGAAAGCTCACCTGGCTCTTCCTGTTCCCTTTCCCTCAGGGAAGTTGGCCTTCTAACAGTTTGCCTGCTATTTCTCCTAGCTTCCTTCTCTCCTGTGCTGGTTAGGCCCCTGTACCACCCACCCCTTCACTGGCCTACTTCTTCTCTCTCCTAGGGCACTTAGGGGTGACAGCTTGCATGATCAGATTACACTCTCATTTCCCTGGGGCTGCTTGAGTGCTGGGTGGGGTCCTTTTGAGATTAAAAGGGGACTCAGCTGACCAGACTCACTGAAGAGAAGCCACTCTCTGCTATCTGCCAGACCCTTCTCCCTCCTAGGGTGGAGAATGTTCTTTCCCACTCAGTTGGTTCCAGTGAGCTAGAGGTTTTATTGACTCATTTTCCCTTGAGGGTGGGGTATATGTGCCCTTCCCAACCACAGAAGTGAGTACCTCAAAGTTTTCATTTGGCCTCTTTCCCTTTCAGTCCCTTATTCTCCTGGATGATGTACAGTACACTCCTGGTCTGCAGATCCCCAAATCAGCTCCTTCATATATAGCTTTTTGCCTTTTCTCTGTTGTTTTTGTGAGAGATTTGAGACCTGTCAACTTTATTTATTTATTTTACTTTCTTTTTTTATCCATATTAACCTCTCCTCTCCCATTTTTGTTGTTTTGTGCCCATTCACTAGGCAATTCTCTGTGTCTGTTTCCTGCCCTCTCCTCTCATTCTTCTCCTCCTGTCTTCACCGTGATTTGATCCTGGGAACCTCCAATGTGGGAGAGAGGTATCCTACCACCTGTACCACCTCAGTTCCTGTTTTTTTTATGCTACTTACATTAGTAATCTCAAATGTTTGGAAAATTTTATTTTATAATGTTATTTATTTCAACTTAATCTCTTTTTATTCAAATAAAAGAAACTGATTTAATTTATGCTATATAAGTCCTCTTAGGACAAGCAAATGTAGCCAAAAACTTACAAAAAATCTCAGAAGAATAGTAAAAAGGTTTTTCTATTGTGATCTTTGGCTTATAATCTAAGAAAAAGGCAATACAATCTAAGTGTTATATCAATATGGTGAAGAATTTATTTCACATTTACCCAGGGCTGTTTCAACTGTCCAGGGAGAGATAATGTGCTTTGTCTCTATCCAGAGTGTGGGAATGACTGATCTCATGGTTTCTTCATAAATATATTTTCTCAATGTAGGTATATCCATGTGAAATCCATTTGTATAAATAGCATGAGGTAGGGATCTATTTTCTTCCCTAAAAGGATGGTCACCATCATTTATTAAAATTTATATGTTTTCCCATTGATTTAACCTCCATCTTTATAAATTCCTGAATTTAGGAAGAAATTATTGAAACAAAGAAAATGTATGTTGGAAAAACTAACAGAATATATTCCTTACAAATAAAAGAAATACATGTAAAAGTTGAGCATTACCAAAAAATAGAGATTGTGACAGTTTGAAATAATTTATGAACCTCCCAAAAAGGAGGATTATGTTTGTAAACTGCTCTATTCCTCTGGATGTGATACCCATTGATTTTATTAAATTCAAAGATTTTAAGTTTACTTGATTAAATCAATCTATGGGATTTGATTTGGCCACATCAGTAAGGTGTGACTCAGGTCAACTTCCTGCCCTCTTGGTGGGCTGATTTAAATGGACATACACAGAAGAAAACACAGGAAGAGAGAAAGCTCCATAGATGCCAGAGGAAAGAAGGCTCAAACAGCTAAAGTCCCAGAAGAACTGAGCCATTCACCTGAGAGTTTGCAGCTGAGCAGCAAAGAAAGCCTGGAAAGAAGCCTTATGCCAGATTGATACAGGAAGCCCTGAGAGACAAGCCCTATGCCAGCCTACAGCTGAGATGGGAAGAAGTTGGGCTCAAGGAGCCTTAAGAGGAAGAAGGAAGGTAAGAGACTAGGAAGACATTGACCACAATCTTGCTTCAACATGTGGCAGCTGACTTTGGTGAGAAAGCAGCCTTGAGTTGGATGCTTTAGAGCCTTGTAACAGTAAGCTTTTATCCCCCAAAATGTCCTTTATAAGAGGCGGCAATTTTTGCTACTTTGCATCAGCACACCTTTGGCTGACTAACTTAGAGATGATGTTGAATATTTATCTTCTGTCTGGGAAAGAATTTTCCACAACAGCAAAAAACAATACCCAAAAAACAAAAATGAAAACATCAGTTGGTTTGACTGTTGAAAATTGTAAAATTTACACTCATTATCAAAGAAAATTAAAATGTCAAAACATTGAGAAAATATAATCCAAATAATTATATTTGTAATACTGTCAATGATTAAAGATCATGTAAACATATAGATGGCAAGAAAAAAGTGTGCAATATTATATAAATAGATGAAGGAAGGAAGGTGAAAAAGGACCAGTGAAGATATGTAAGAGGTTTCACTCTGGGGGTAATAGAATGCAAAGAAATGCAATTATTAGAAACCCTTTGTTTCATCAGATGCATTTGGTTATTTATAAATTACTGCTGGTGTGGGTGTAGGAAGCTGGGCAGATTCAAGCACTTCTGAGGGAGAGTAGATGTGTGTAAGCTTTATAAAAAGTAATTTGTTAAAATCCATCCAGAATATTAAAAATTGTTCATACCTATAGAGAAAAATTCAACCCATA
Organism: Tolypeutes matacus; assembly: GCA_026826555.1. NCBI lineage: Eukaryota > Metazoa > Chordata > Mammalia > Cingulata > Chlamyphoridae > Tolypeutes > Tolypeutes matacus. The sequence continues at coordinate 444,129 of JAKSZT010038682.1, forward strand.
ATGATAAAATAAAGGAGGAGAAGTATAAATGAAATCAAATTCCTGCAATTAAATTCCAATTAATAAGTGTAGAAAGAAGAATTGGAATAGAATACAACCATTTGACAACACAGTAATAATTTTGCAGGCAAGAACAATCAACTGATGATTAACTTAGTAGGTAAAAGCATCTCCTTAACAAAATGCCTATGAGTTAAAAAAAAACACAAACCCACAATAACACAGTTGAGGAACCAGGGAGACACCAACTCAACCAAGCAATCAAAGTTAATGTTTATGTTAATGAGACATCAACATTGTGTGTGTCTTTCCACACCCCTGTTTGGGGTACTGTAGTAGTCCTTCCCCAAATGTATTCCAAATCACAAGAAGCATAAGATGAAGCCAAATTGAGGACATTCCACAAAACAATTGACCAATACCCTTCAAAAGTGTCAAGGCCAGGAAAGACAATGATATTAAGGAACTATCCAAAATTGGATAAGACCAAGGAGATATGACAAAAGCAGTGTATCATCCTAGCCTGGGGCCCACAAAAAATGTTTCAAAATGGGTTCCAAAAAAAATGATATTAGTGAGATGGTTGATGAAGCTCATGTCTGTAGATTATTTAACAGCATTTTATAAATATTAATTTCATTGATTTGGCAATTATACTTTGGTTATGCAAGATGCCCAGCATCTGAAGAAGATGGATAAAGGGAACTATATGGACTAATTTTGAGACCTTTTTATAAATGAAATAATTTCAACTTTATCATTAAACAACAACAACAACCCTACCTTTGGTGTACTAGTTCTATCCTTAGGAATCTAGCCTCAACACTTTCAAATGCTTGTAAGAAATATTTTGTTGTTTAGCAAATTCATTTTACATTTTTCAAATTAAAATTTTATGGTTAAAAAACCTTTAGATTTTATAAATGTTATATAAAAAATATAAGGTATTCCCATATGCCCCACTCCCTCCCCCTCCCGTGCTTTCCCACATTAACAACATCCTTCATTAGTGTGGTATATTTGTTACCATTGATGAACCCACATTGAACCATTGCTTCTAACCATGGACTACAGTTTACATCATAGTTTACACTCTGTCCTGCACAATTTTATAAGTTATGACAAAATATACAATGGCCTGTATCCATGACTACAATGTCATGCGGGACAAATCCAGCATCCCAAAAATGCCCCCATATTACACCTATTATTCTCTCTTACATCCCTCAGGATCTCTGGTGGCCACTGCCTTTTAATCAATGATAAGAGTTCTTCCAACACTAGAATAATACATCTATAGTAGAATAATAGTAAGTCTATTTTTGTTCATTGTTCATTCCCCAATTTTCAGGATTCTGGCATGGTGATGCCCACTCTGCTTCTAATTGAGAGAGGGCTTAGAGCCCATGAAGCAGATAGATAGAGCACCTTGCTTGCAGTTGGAGACACTCTCTGTTCCTTGGAATGGGCATTGTCCTTAATCATCTTGTTTGTTGTCTTGGGTGAGTCCAATGAATGGGAGAGTAGGTTTTACAACTCTGCTGAGATTCAGGGCTCAACTGGTACATGGAAAAGCCAAAGATTTAATTCTCTTGGACATATATTTATCAAGTGTAATGTTAATTTTAGGTTCAAATAAAAAGGGCAGAAGAGCCATATGTACAGAACCTGTATTTGAGTCTAACTCTGTTACAATGGGGAGCATAAATTCCACGGTAAGACCTGTGAACAGGGCACCAAATTCCTGAGTTGTCTGCCCTGCTTATAGTTTCTGGATATCTCTAGAGCCCTCTGGAGCCCCACTATTTGATGCAATATTTACTTTGTCAGTCAGTGAGATCCTGCTGAGACTTGCATAACTGTAACCTCTGGAATGACTTGCCTACTCACTTTGAAATCTCACAGTCATAAAAACTCACTTGTATTTACCATTTCCCTCTTTTTTAAAAAAAAAAACTTTTATTTTTTATGCTTATACATAGGAATTATTTTACATGAATGCATAATATGGATTATATTATGGTTGCTTTAACTAAGTTGTTTTATAGTTTTGGCTCTCCTTTCCCCATCTCCTCACCATCATGACCTGCTTTCCCCATTCCTTATATAGCATACTCTCATAAATAACAACTTAATATTGTATCCTTCTACTTTTTCACCATGCTCATAGAATCATATACAAACATTTATATACTATAGCATAACATATGTCTTACTTGCCATTATTCTTTTACAAAATTATTATACAATGAATACCATTGTCATCACCCATTTTATCTATTTTACTCAGTGATAACTACATAATGGATATCACTTCAACCATTTAGCTCAGATTTATTCTTTTTAATAAACATCACATGGTATGAATGTGGCATAACTTAAAGCACAATTCTTGTATTGATGGCCATTTACTATGTTTCCATTTATTTATTTATTTATTCTTTTTTTTCTTTTAAAATATGCTTTTATTAAGATAAAAGTATATTTACATATTATAAAGTACATACATTTAAAGCATAGTGTTTGATGTATATGAAGGACTTTGAAATAGGCAATTGATGACACTGGTGAAAAAACAATGCACCTGGTGTAGACATTACTGTGTCCTCTACCTCAGGGATGTGGCAGAAATACATGATAGGCCAAGTGTTGCATTAGCAGAAGGAACAAGGTCAACTTGGATGATATTCAAAACACTGGCCATTTGCTCATATCCCAGCCTCTCCTCAGGAACCTTAGATCTGAGGTTACAACAAGTAAGGATCCAGATACACTTCAGGTGATAATCGTGGTCAAAAAAGGCGTGCTTGTCCCTGGCCTAGACCCTTTAGGTGCCCTCAGGCCTGCAAAAGCTAAAACAGAAATACTCATTCCTTAGACACACGATGCACAATGAGAAAGCTGTTTATTTATTCATTCTTTCACCGCTCTTAATGAGGCTGCAATAGACTTCCTATATATATTACATTATCATTTCCCTCTTTTGGTCAAGGTCTTTTTCCAGGTGAATTGCTAGTTGGTGCTTGGTAATAATCACTTGGTACTAGGTAGTCTCCTCCTCAGGAGTCATGTCCCATGCCAGGAGGAAGGTAGTGTGTTTATATGCTGAGTTTGGATTAGAGAGAGGTTACATTTGAGCAACAAGGAGGGTTTCAGGAGGTAACTCTTAGGCAGTATATAATAATAGGCTAAGTTTCAACTTCACAACAAAAGATTAATAAGTACAATAATAAATATCACGGGCCTGCATTATGGTCTGTTTTCCTTCCCTTCACTTTTACTTTTCTTCACTTTCCCTTTTACTTTTACTTCCTTCACTTCACTTTTACTTCTCTATTTTCACCTCCCACATTATGACAACCCAGAAAGATTAGCAGATTCCTGCCAGGTTTTCTGACCTTTCTGATAGTTCAATTGATGAATTGAAGTAGTTGTGAAAATAGTCTTTGAAGCTTCTATAAACTACTGAACTGCCAATTGTGACTCCTCTCTTAAGAGCTAAAGAAATTCTCCCTTGGATAGATGAATAATCTCGGGTTGTAATAGATGTAGACCTGATAATCTCAACCTTTTCATTGGAGTGTTAAGGCAATTTATATTGTCATTCTTGACATGATCAGGTTGAAATCTTCCAGTTTACCGTGTTTTCTATTTGTCCCATTTTTTTTTAACTTTTTCTCTCTTATTCTGCTTTCTTTTTGGTTTGAGTAGTATTTATGGTTCCATTTCATCTCCTTTACTGTCTTATTGATGATACCTCTTTGTTGTAAGTGGTTGCTTTAGGGTTTCTGCTATACATTTTTAGCTTGTTACACTCTAACTTCAAGCAATATACCACTTCACATACAGAATAAGAATGCTACAACATTATATTTTCATTTCTATTTTCCTGCCTCTAAAAAGTACTTTATTTTTTATTTTATTAACACATATAACAAAATTTGCTATTTTAACCATTTTTAAGTGTAAAATTTGGTGGCATTAATTATATTTACAAGGTTGTTCTACCATCACCAATATCCATCACCAAAACTTTTTCATCATTCCAAATAGAAGCTCCATACTCATTAAGCAATTACACCCATCTCTCTTCCCAGGTCCTGGTAATCTCTGATTTTCGTTCTGTTTCTGTCAATTTACTTATACTAGATATTTCACAACAGCAGAATCATTTGTCCTTTTATGTCTGACTTATTTCACTTAGTATAATGTTTTCAAGGTTCATACATGCTGTAGCATGTATCAAAACTTCATTCATTTTTATAATAGAATAATATTCTATTGCATGCATATTCCACAATTTGTTTATTCAATCATTTGTTGATGGAAACTTTTTTTCCCAACTTTTGGCAATTGTGAATACTATTGCAATGAACATTCATGTTATTTTTGTCATACTTTTTTTCTATGTGTGTCATAAACCCCACAATAAATTATAATTATATTTGCTTTAAATAGTTATCATTTAAAGAGACTTTAAAAACTAATACAATTAAAAAAATATTTACCCACATATTAGTCAGTGAAAGAGGTGCTAATACAAAATACCAGAAATTGGTAGGTTTTTATAAAGGAAATTTATTTGGGGTAGAAGCTTACAGTTACCAGGACATAAAGCAGAAATTTCTTCCTTCAGCAAAGTCTGCTGCCATGTGTTGGAGCAAGACAACTTCCGATGCTTGCCAGGGTTCAGGCCTCATGGGTTCCTCTCATCTTGGGTCCCTGTTTCTCCCTAGGCTCAGCTCCTCTGCTTCCTCCACAAGCTCATATGTAGACTATCAGACAAGCAGCTCATCTCTTCCTGGGGCCTTCTGTCCTTCCTCACGACCACGTTCCTCTGCATGCCCACCTCCCTGGGCTCCAGCATTAAAACTCAGCTTCTCAAAACTCCAAGATCAGAACTCCAACTCAAAACAAAACTCCAACTCTGTCCTTCACTATGTCTTAATCTTTGAGACCCTACCCACCAAGGGGCAGGGCTCAACACCCTACTAATGTGGCCCAATGAAAGCCTTAATCATACCTAAATCATGCCCAGAAGAACAGACCAGTTTACAAGCATAATCCAATATCTATTTTTGAAATTCATAATGATATTAAATTTCCAAATTGCTACAACCCACATATTTTCCATTTCTGGTGATTTTCATTCCTTGTTTCAATCCACTATTTCCACCTGCTATCATTTTCCTTCTTCCTATAGGGCTTCTTTCAGGAAGTGCTGGTATACTAGTGATGAATTCTTTCAATTTTACATGTTTGAAAAGAGGAGAGAATAATGTTGGGCATGTTTTTATGTGTTATTGGTCAATTGTATTTTGGGGGAGAAATATCTATACAAATGTGCCCATTTTTAATTTGGGTTATTTCTTGTTGACTTGTTATAGTACTTTTTATATTCTGGATGCTAAGACCTTATTAAATCTATAATTTTCAAACAGTTTCTTTCATTTGGGTTCATTTTCCCATTTTTGATAATGTTCTTTGAAGCATAAAGGTTTTTTTAAAATTTTAATCAATTCCTATTTATTGATTTGGTTGCTTGTGCTTTTGGTGTCATATAAGAACCTGTCACGTAATCTAAGGTATTGAAGATGCATACCTATGTTTCTTCCAAGAATTTTATAACTTTATTTCTTAAATTAAGGTCTTTGATGCATTTTGAGCTCAAGTGCCATTTCCTGCTCCAAATCTTCACCTTGTACTTGGTCATGTTTTGATCCATCTGTCTGATGCCCACTCCTTCTCCTGGTACAGGAGTTAATTCTTGTATACCGTGTCAGGAAGAGGTCCAACTTCACTCTTTCCATGTGGTTATCTGATATTTAGCCTAGTTAATAATAAGCTTTCCAGCCCTGGGGCATGAACTCCCCCAGAGGCCACACCCACATCTGTGGTCACAAACCACACACCTCAGCTCACCCAAAACCCAAATGATAAGTTAATTATCACCAGTATCTTCAGGTCCTCAGTCCGTTTTCCTTTTCACATGTGTGTGCTTTAAACTATACTAATTATTGTTATTCTCATACAAATTGCATATTTTATACTGTATTCTCATTAACACAGATTTATAATATTGCTTTACTAGATCATATTTTAAGTTAAATATGAGAGAAAACCTGCAAAGAAAAATTTATTTATACTGTCTTTAATATTACCATGTAGTTCCCTTTACTGATGTTCTTTAATCCTCCATAAATTTGAATTCCTATCTAGTTCCTCTACATTTCAGCCTTAAATTTCATCCTGCAGTTTTCTTGTAGAGCAGCTCTTCTAGTGGTGAATTCTCTGTTTATTTGTTTGTTTGTTTGTTTGGAATGTTTTATTCTCTCCTTTATTTTTAAATGACTGTTTTGCTAGATATTTAATTGTTGATTGACAATCTTTTTATTTTTTATTTTATTTTATTTAGTATTTATCCTTATGCTTTGGCATTCATGATTTCTTATGAGAAATTAGCTGTTACTCTTACTGAGGATCCTTGTACACAGTGAGTTGCTTCTGTGTTGTTGCTGTCAAAATTCTTTCTTTGTCTATGTATTTCCACAGTTTAATTATATGAAGTATCTGGTTATAAATCCCTTTGAGTTTATCCTACTTGGACTTGTCAAGCTTCTTGGATGTTTAGGTTGATGTTTTTCATAATTTGGAACATTTTAGCCACCATTTCTTCAAGTATTCTTTCTTCCCATTATCTTTCTCTTTTTATGGAACTCCCTTTATATCTACTTTGGTGTTTTTGATAGTTTCCCACTGATCCCTCAGGTTATGCTCTCCTTTCTTCATTCTTTTTTCTTTCTGCCCCTCAAAGTGTATAGTCTCAGTGGACTTATCTTTAAGTTTTAAGACTCTTTCTTCTACCTGATCAAGTGCTGTTGAGCCCCTCTTGTGAATTTTTCATTTCAGTTATTCCACCTTTTCACTCCTGAATATTTTTGTACCATTTCATAATTTCTGTCTCTGTACAATATTCTCTGTTTGCTGAGACATCATCTCACATTTACTTTCTTTTTATTCTTTAGGCATAGTTTCCTTTAGATATTTAAGCATATTTAAAATAGTTTATTAAAGTTTTTGTAGTAAGTCCAACACCTGGTATTCCTCAGGGACAGTTTCTATTGACTGTTTTGTCCCCTCTGTCTTAGGTTAGCCCGTTGATTGCCCCATCTTTTATGTACTAGCTGAGTCAGCCATGCTGTAATTGTTGACAAAACACTCCTGAAGAAAAGGCTTTGCCCTGGACAAGTTGTGACTCACATAAAATCAAGAGACAATCTTGTGAGCGGAGTATTCAGGAATTCTACAGCTCAAATAATAACAGTTACTTGGGAATTAGGCTTTAAAGGAACTCCAACCCCTTTCTCTCCTTCCAATGACTGCCAGGGTAGGGTTCTTTCCTGTGATTTTGGGCTCTTGGTTTTTAAGGCTTTAGTGGAGGTGTGTGTGTTTCTTGAATAAATGCTCCTGTGATTGCTTCAAGCCCTTGTTTAATTTCCAGATTTCTGAAGAAGTTGATTCCGAAAAAAGTTGAACTATTTTTGCTATTATTCTCATTGCTTTTATGGATGAGAAAATTTTCAGAGGTCTTTACTCTGCCATTTTCAGTGACAACATAAAATGTTATATTTTTGAAAGGTAGTTTTCTTCTGTTTATAATTCTAGTTTGACAGGTTTTTTTGGTTTGTTTGTTTGATTTTTTCTAATCTCATGACAGGAGGAATGTATATAACGGAAAAATGCCTTTTTTGCTCTGGGTTCTTTAAGAGTATCTCTTTATACCTAATTTTAGAAATCAAATTATTTTCTGCATTAGGATGGTTTTCCTCATGTTGCTTTGGTTAACTGAGCTTTACAGATAAATATAATTTTATACTCCTGGGTTTGGTATCTTTTGGCTGACTGGCAATTTTTGGACTCCTTGGCTTTTCTGTCACATGGCAATGAACATACATGGCAATGTCTTCTCTTTCCTCCTCTGGGTTCTGTTGACTTCTGCTCCCTGACTTCCACTCATATAAAGTCAGTTTATAAAGGAATCCAGTAATCTGGATTAAAGCCCAACTAGAATTTGTTGTGCCACATTTTAGCTGATCTTGAAGAGATCATTTTTACAATGGGCACACAACCACCAGAATGTGGACCAAGACCAAGAATATGTCCAATATTGGGGGCAATTCTGTCTACCCCATGTATTACATAAAGAGTCAAAGAATGGTAGAGAAGAGTTTCCAGCATGCAAGAATATACTATACATAAAGGAAGAACTGTTAAAAGATGATTTATATTGTACGAGATCTTGAAGCAATGGAAGGATTACTTCTTGAGGTGGTTGGGAGGCAAGTCTAGATAGCCTATTTTATTTTAATTTTAGACTTAGAATTACAGGCACTTGGATGAGGGATGAGATTAAGTAAATAGATTTTCCCATAGAAAAGTAGTATTGGGAGAAATCAATTAATATTTGTGGAGTAATATATACGGTTCTGGATTATATTACTTTTACTGTTTTAATGTAAAGGGGTAAGTGGTAGAATAGATTGGAAAATACTTTCTTTAAGATGCCTCAGGACCTGATCATCTAGATCTTTTTCTGGCATACACTGCTAACTTTCTTAAATCCAAAGAGACAAAACATGAGCTTTAAAACTTAATAAGTGTTTACTGAATTGATCTGTTTTTATGTTTTTGCCACATTTACTGTATCATTTTATCTATCTATCTATCTATCTATCATCTATCTATCTATCTATCTATCTATCATCTATCTATCTATCTATCTATCTATCTATCTATCTATCTATCATCTATCTATCTATCTATCTATCTATCATCTATCTATCTATCATCTATCTATCTATCTATCTATCTATCTATCTATCTATCTATCTATCTATCACTCAATTTTCTTAAAACTTGAGTGTAGGTTTTATACCTCATGCTCCTTGAACATTTAATACTGTGATGGACTCTTCCTAAGAACTAGGGTATTCACCTGTGTAACCACCTTAAGTGCAGTTGTCAAGTTCAATAAATTTAACATTGATTTAAAACTTAATCTACATTCTAATTTTTCCATTCTGAATCGTTGTAACTTATATACAACCTAAATTTTTCCATCTCAACCATTCCCAAGCATACCATTCAATGGGATAAATCCCATTCACAATCCTGCTGTACTGCTCACCATATTTTAAACATATTCAGATATATAACTCAGTGCTGTTAATTATGTTCAAAATGTTGTTTATCCATTACCACTAGACATTACAAAAACATTTCAATCATCCCAAAAAGAAACTCTGTACCAGTTAAATATTAACTACCCACATCCTATCCAACCCTTACCCCTCACAAATTTACTTGTGGCAGTTTGATATAATTATGAATTCCAAAAATTGATATTGGATTGTACTTGTAAACTGGTCTGTTCCTCTGACATGATTACATTATGATTAGGGTTTTGATTGGGCCACATCACTGGGACATTGAGTCTCTGCATCTTGGTGGGGGGGACACAGAGATAAAACTGCATGGCAGAGCAGAGGAGTGAGTTGAAGTTTTGAGGTGGAGTTCTGAAACTATTTATGTTGGAGCCCAGGGAAGCAAGCACAGTGAGGAACTTGATTTGAGGAAGGAGAGAAGGTTCTGGGAAGAGATGAGCCTTTCTCCTGAAAAAAAGAACGCTGGCCATGTGGAGAGAAGCAAGCCTAATCCTGGAGAGAGGCAAGCTCCAGGAAGAGAGGGACTCAAGAAGCCTCAACTCTTGGCAGATGTCAGCAGCCATTTTGTCCCAACAATTGGCAATGGACTTGGGTGAGGGAAGAAACTTATGCTTTATGGCCTGGTAACTGTAAGCTTCTACCCCAAATAAATACCCTTTATAAAAGCCAACTGACTTCTAATATTTTGCATCAGTACCCCTTTGGCTGGCTAATACATTATTATATGAAATTGCTTATTTTAAATACATCATATGAGTGAGATCATCATATAATATTTGTCCTTTTGTGTCAGGCTTATTTCACTCATTATGTTGTCTCCCAGGTTCATCATGATGTTACATGTGTCAGAATTTTATTCCTATTAACAGCTAAATAACATTCCATTTTATGTATATACCGCATTTCATTTATCCATTCATCAGTTGATGACCACTAGGGTTGCTTCCAACCTTTGGCAACTATGAATAATGAGGTTATGAACATGGATGTGCACTGTTAAGTAAGGTGTAATTTAAGTGTGGACTTATTACAAGGAACTGCCAACTGTCTTCCACAATAGATGCTCAATTTTATATTCCTAAAATGAATGAGCCTCCCTATTTCTCCATATCCTATCCAACACTTGTAATTTTCTTTCTTTTAAAAAGATATTAGCCATTCTAGTGGGTGGGAAATGGTATCTCATTATGGTTTTGATTTGCATTTCCCTAAAGTTAATGATGCTGAGCATCTTTTTTTTTAAATACAAATCAATTTTATTAATACATATTAACAAATCATAAATCCATCCCAAGTTTACAATCAATGGTATTTGATGTAATCACAAATTTGTGCATTCATCATTTAAATCATTCTTAGAGCACTTTCCTTGTTACAATAATAATAATAATGAACAGCAAAAAAAAAACAGCCAAAACTCATCTCCTCTCAATCTCTCTATGCTTCCCCTGCCATACATACCTGCTATTCTTTTTTCTTTTTTCTAGTATATTTGTATTTTGAAAAACATTCTTACAAAGGCAATATCATACATATTCGTGTTTTACATGAGGTTTTACTATCTTATACAGTCCCATGTTACAGATTTTGTTTTAGTTTTTATAATATGCATGACCTTAGTCTTTCCGTTTTAACCACTGCTATATGAATGCTCTGCTAGTTACAAACACTAACATTTTTTCTTCATTTCTTTTTATTTCCAAAGATTTACAAATATCCTTTTTACCAATTCTGTACAGATGAACCCTCAGCTTCCCATTCTTTACCCTCCTTCTATTCTCTGTTTACATATGTTCTTATTATTAACTCCATGAATTTATAGAAAATATTTAGTTCATAATAGGTCAATCACACAGTATTTGTCCTTTTGTGTCTGGATTGCTTCACTCATAATGTCCTCCAGATTGATCCATGTTGTCATATGCTTCACAAATCATTTCTTTTTACTGCTGCATAATATTCCATCGTGTGTATACACCATAATTTGTATATCCATTCATCAGTTGATAGACATGTGGGTTGTTTTGAAATTTGGCAATCATAAATCACACTGGTATGAACATCATTGTGCAGATTCTACAGATTCTAGATATATGATCATATCATTAATGAACAGTGAAAGTTTTACTTCTTCCTTTCCTATTTGGGTCGCTTTTATTTCTTTATCTAGACTAATTGCTCTAGCTAGAATTGATATCACAATATTGAATAACAATGGTGAAAATGGGCATCCTTTTCTTATTCCTGATCTCCATGGGAAAACTTTCAGTCTTTCACCATTGAGTATGATGCTAGCTCTAGGTTTTTCATATATGCACTTTACTATACTGAGAAAGTTTTCTTCTACTCTTATATTTTGGAATGTTTTGGTGGAGAAAGGGTGCTGTACTTTGTCAAATGTCTTTTCTGCATCAATTGAAAGGGTCATGTGATTTTTCTTCAATTTATCAATGTGGTTTATTACATTAATTGATTTTCTTGTGTTGAATCACCCTTGCATACCTGGGATAAAACCCACTTTATCCTGGTGTTTAATTTTTTAAATGTGCTTTTGTATTCTGTATGTAAGTATTTTGTTGAGGATTTTTGCATCGATGTTTATAAGAGATATTGGCTTGCAATTTTCTTTCTTTCTTTTTTTTTTTTTGTAGTATCTTTATCTGGTTTTGTTATTAGGGTGGTGTTGGCTTCATAGAATGAGTTTGGTAACATTCTTTCCTGTTCAGTTTTTTGGAAGTGTTTGAGAAAGATTGGAATTAGACCATCTTTGAATGATTGGGTGTATTCACCTGTGAAGCCATCTGGTCCAGGGCTTTCCATCTTTGGGAGGTTTTTGATTACTGTTTCAATCTTTTCACTTGTGATTGGTTTGTTGATATCTTCTATGTCTTCTAAGGTAGTATAGGTGTTTTGTGTGTTACTAGGAATTTTTCCATCTCTTCTACAGTGTCTAATTTTGGCATAGTTATTCATAGTATCTTCTTATGACCTCTCTTATTTCTGTGGGATCAGGGGTAATCTCCCCATTCCCATTTCTGAAATTATTTGTGTCTTATCTCTTTTTTCTTTTATCAGTCTAGCTAAGGGTTTGTGGAATTTATTGATCTCCTCAAAGAACCAAATTTTGTTTCTTTTTCATTCTCTCTATGGTTTTGTTGTTGTTGTTGTTGTTCTAAGTTTCATTTATTTCCTCTCTGCTCTTTACTAAATTTCTTTCCTTCCACTTGGTTTGTGATTAGTTTGTTGTTATTTTTCTAGTTCCTCCAGTGGTGCAGTTAAATATTCAATTTGAGCTCTTTCTTTTTTCTTATTGTAAGCATTGCGGGCTATTAATTTTCCTCTCAGCACTATCTTTGCTGTGACCCGTAGGATTTGATATGTTGTACTCTATTTACATTCATCTCAAGATATTTGCTGAATTCTCTTGCAATATCTTCTTTGACCCACTGATTATTTGAGTGTTTTGTTTAATCTCCATATATTTATGAATTTTTCCTTTTTCTTTCCATTTTTGATTTCCAACTTCATTCTGTTATGATCAGAGAAATTTTTTTGTATAATTTCCATTTTTTTAAATTTATTAAGATTTGCCTTGTGACTCAACATATGCTCTATCTTGGAGAAGGATCCAAGAGCACTTGAAAAGAAAATATGTCCTGCTGCATTTGGGTACAATGCTCTATAGATGTATGTTAGGTCTACTTCATTCATCATATTATTCAAGTTCTCTGTTTCTTTAATCCTTTCTCCAGATGTTCTAGACAATACTTAGAGTGGTGTATTGAAGTCTCCAAACTATATTATTGCAGGGTCATCTATTTCTCCCTTCAGGTTTGCCAGTGTGTGCCTCATGAATCTTGTTGCACTCAGGTTAGATGCATAAATATTTAATATAATTATTTCTTCTTGGTGAATTGTACATTTTATTAATATATAATGACCTTCTTCATCCCTTATAACAGTTTTGCATTTAAAATCCATTTTGTCCCATATTAGTATTGTTACTCCAGCTCTTTTCAGTCATTATTTGCACGGGATATCTTTTTCCAGCCTGTCATTTTTAACTTGGTTTTGTCTTTATGTCTGAGTTGGTTTCTTGTAGACAACATATAGATGGCTCATTTTTTTTTTTTTTATCCATTCTATCAACCTATTTCTTTTGATTGGAGATTTCAAGCCATTAACATTAAATGTTATTACTGAAAAGGTATTACTTACTTCATCCATTTTGTTCTTTGGCTATCTATTGTCATATTGTTCTATTGTCTGTATTCTTACCCTTTAGTTTACCCTTCCTAATAATCTTTGATTTGTACACGCTTCTAAAAACCTCTCACCCTTGTTTTTCTCCTTTCAGGCTGCAGCACTCCTTTTAGTATCTCTTATTATTCTGGTCTTTTGGTAACATATCCTGTCAGTTTTTATTTTTTGGTGAAGAATTTAAACTCATCCTCATTTTCAAAGGACACTTTTGCTGGATACAGAATTCTTGCCTGACAATTTTCTTCTTTCAGTACCTTAAATATATCATATCACTCTCTTCTCACCTCTATGGTTTCTGATGAGAGGTCAGCACTTATTCTTATCGAGTTTCACTTGTAAGTTAGACTTTGCTTTTCTCCTGCTGCTTTCAGAATCCTTTCTTTAACTCTGATATTTGTCTTTCTGAATAGTAGACATCTCAGGGTAGATCAATTCAACTTTATTCTGTTTGCAGTGTGTTGCACTTCTTGGATATTGATTTTTATGTTGCTCATAAGGTTTGGGAAGTTTTCAGATTTTATTTCCTCAAATATTATTTATGCCCCTTTTCCATTATCTTCTCCTTGGACACTGATAATGTGAATGTTTGTGCATTTTGAATTGTCATTCAATTCACTGAGATTCTGTTCCATTTTATTCATTCTCTTCTCTTTCTGTTCCCCTGTCTTTTCAAGTTTTGATGTTCTGTCTTCAAAATCACTAATTTTGCCTCCTAGTAATTCAAATGTACTCTTATGTGCTTCTAATGTATTTTTTCTTAAGGTACATAGGGCAGCAATTGAACCTGGGATCTTGTATTTGGGAAGCCAGTGCACAACCACTGATTCACCTCAGTTTTTCTGAGTTGGTTTATTAATTTGTTTTGCATGTTGTCACTTGAGCCCCTTTGAATGTATTTTTTTAAAGATAGTTAGATTACAAAATAACATAAAATGAAAGGGGATCCTAAATGCCCTGCTCCCTACCCCTCTCATACTTTTCCACATTAACAACATCCTTCATTAGTGTGGTACATTTGTGACAATTGATGAACACATATTGGAGCATTGCCACTAACTCTCTCCTGCACAATTTTGTAAGTTATGACAAGATATATAATGTCCTATATCTGTCATTGCAATGTCATTCAGGACAATTTCAGTGTCCTGAAAATGCCCCCTTATTACACATATTTTTCCCTTCTCACTCACCTCAGAAACTCTGGTGGCCACTGGCAACACATCAATGTTGTCATTTCTCTTCATTATGCAACTATCTTTTATTTCTTTAGTCATATATTCTTTAAATTCTTTTAACTGATTTAGGAGTGTTGTGTGATTATCAATGATTAATTGTCTTAAATCCTGTATCCTTTTAGGATATTTGGTTTGTTCCTTTGGTTGGGCCATCCTGCCCTGTTTCCTAACATGACTTGTAATTTTTTGCTGCTGTCAAGACATGTGAATATGTTTGTGTATTTACACTTTCTTTTGTTGCTTGAACACTGGTTATAAGTCCAAGAAACCGTTACCTAACATAAGATCCTGAAGATGTTTCCCTATATTTTCTTCTGGGTGTTTTATATTTCTGGAATTTATATGTAGGCCTTTGATCCATTTTGAGTTGTTTTGTATATGGTATGATGAAATAGTCCACCTTCATTCTTTTGCATATAGACATGCAGTTTTTTCAGCACTATTTGGTGAAGAGACTTTTCTTTCCTAATTGATTGTTCTTGGCACCCTTGTGAAAAATTAGATGGTCACAAACCTGATTTCTGAACTTTCAGTTTGATTCAATTGGGCTGTATGACTTCCTTGTTCCTGTACCATGCTGTTTTTTGTTTGTTTGTTTGTTTGTTTTTAGTATTACTTTGCAGTAAGTTTCAAGATTGGAAGTGTGAGTCCTCCATCTTTGTTCTTCTTTTCCAAGATGGCTTTGGCTATTTGGTGTTAATTATTCTTCCATATAAGTTTGATGACTGGCTTTTCCATTTCTATAAGAAGGCTTTTGAAATTTTGATTGCAATTGCATTGAGTTTGTCACTTGCTTTGGGTAGAATTGATATTTTAATTTTTTTTTCAAATCCATGAATATGTTATTTCTTTGCATTTATTTCAATCTTTTATTAATTTTAGCAATGTTTTGTAGTTCTCTGTGTAAAAGTCCTTTACATCCTTAATTAAATTTATTCCTAGATATTTGATTTTCTTATTTGCTATTTTAGGAGGATTTTCTTCATTTTTTTTCATTAAAGAATTATTTTTTTACTTATGTATTTATGTATTTATTTATTATACACCTTGATGGCTCCCTCATATGTCTGCTTGCTGGCTGCTCATCTTCTTATGAAAGCACTGGGACCTGAATGTGGGACCTACCTCCCATGTGGTGGGAGCTGAGGGCCCAACCACTTGTGCCACATCTGCTCCCTACTGGTTGCATCATCTGCTGGTTGTGACATCTGCTGGTTGTCATGTCTGCTGGTTGCAGTATCTGCTCATTGTGACATATGCTCATAGCAGCATCTGCTGGTTGTGGCGTCTTGCTGGTTGTAGAATCATGCTTGTTGATGCATCTGCTCATTGCAGCATCTTGCTTGTTACAGTGTCTACTCACTGCTGTGTCTGCTCATTTTTTTCAGAGGCACCATGAACTGGACCTGGGACTTGCCATGTTAGTGGCAAGTGCCAAATTGCTTGAGCCACATCTACTTCCTTCATTTCTTTTTCTGTTTGGACATTGTTAGTATATGGAAACACTACTGATTTTGGGTGTTGATCTTGTATCCTGCCAAGATAAATTCATTTATTAGTTCTAAAACCGGCTATGGATTTTCCAGGATTTTCTTTATTTAGAATCATGTCATCTTCAAATGGGGAATATTTTACTTCTTCCTTTCCATTTTGTATTAAAAATGATGAAAGTGGACATCCTTGTCTTGTTTCTGATCTTAGAGGAAAAGCGTTCAGTCATTGAGTGGGCTGCATTTTCACCTTCTTGGCAAATTCCTTTGATTAACAAAAGTGTTTACATTTGAGGAGTTCCCATTTAGCCACATTTTCATTCATTGCTCATGGTTTTGATATAAGGTTTAGGAATCCACTACCTACCACTAGGTCTAGGAGCTTTATGGCTGTAAGCTTTATAGTTACGTCTTTCATCCATTTTCAGTTAATTTTTGTATAAGGTGTGATATAGGGGTCCTCTTTCTTTCTTTTGGCTATGGGTATCCAGTTCTCCAAGCACCATTTGTTGAATAGACTGTCTGCCCAAGCTGGGTGGGTGTGACAGCCTTGTCAAAAATCACTTGACAATAGATGTGAGGATCTGTTTTTAAACCACCAATTCTTTTCCATTGGTATATGTGTATGTCCCTTTTTTTAATAATCTTTTTTTATTTTTTTAAATATACTTAGATTAGATAAATGTTAGATAAAAATCATATGCATTTCCATAGGCCCCATGTTCCACACCTCCCACAACCTCCCACAACCTCCCACAATCTCCCATATAAGCATCCTTCATTAGTGTGCTACATCACCTGCAGTAGATATACACATCTTGGGGCTTTGCCACTAAGCATGTACCATAGTTCACATCGTAGACCACACTCTTTCCCACACAGTTCTGCATGTTATATGATGATATAAAATGGCCTTTATCTGTCATTGCAATATCACTCATGATTATTCCCAAGTCCCCAAAAAATCCCTTTATTAAAACTGCTTTTCCATCCCCCTGCCCCCAAAGTGTCCAGTGGCCACTGGCTCTGCATTAAGGTTGTAAATACTTCCATTGCTTGAATCACAATATGTCTATAACAGAATACCAGTAAGTCCGCTCTAGTACATAGCTCTTCCCCCAATCCTGAGGAGTCTGAGATGGTGATGTCCACTCCACCTCCAAGTGAGAGGGGGCTTATATCCCATAGATAAGAAGGATGGGATTATCGTGTCTGAAGCTGCAGACTCTCTCCATTCTCTGGGATGGCCGTTGTCCATCATCATCTCCCCAACAGGTGTCCAGGGTGAGTCCATTGAACTGTAGAGTAGGAGTTGCTGCTCCACTGAGATTATGGGTTCAGCTGGAACATGGACAGCCCAAAGACTCTGGTTTCTGGAAGTACACCTACAAACTCTGGCACCACATTTGGTTTGAATAGTAGGGACAGAAGGACCATGTGCAGGGAAGATATACTTGGGTCCTACTCTGTCACTCTCAGGAGCAAGGATTCCAGAGTAAGGCTCAGTGATAAGGCACCAAATTTGGGGCTATCAGGTGATAAGATTCGATTGAGAAATGTAAAAGCGTTACCTCTGGGATTACTACCTGACTCACTTTGAAGTCTTTTGGGCATATGAACTCATTTATCTTTATCTTTCCCCTTTTTATTTGAGGTCTTTTTCCAGTCATATTGACCATTGGCACTTGTTAGTAATCCATCTTTGCTAGGGAGGCTCATCCCTGGGAGTCATGTCCCATGCTAGGAGGAAGGTAATGCATTCATATGTTGAGTTTAGCTTAGAAAGAGACCATATTTGAGCAACAAGGAGGCTCTCAGCAGGCAACTCTTAGGCATACCATAACAATAGGTTAAGTTTTAATTCCAAGAGCAAAGACTCATAAGATTAGTTATCAGTATGAAGAGCCCATCAATGGATCATCCTCCTTTGCCAGACCCTGTCCCTGCACTTGGGGGATGGTTGCTACTCCCTTGGAGAATATGGCAGAGATCTCCAGGATGGGAATTCAATATTCTCATTTATTGGGTGCTTCTCCACCCACTGTGACCATGCCCCATGAGTATTTGAACAATTTTATATACCTTTTATGCATGTTCCGTTGAACTTTCTTCCATACACCCTCATCCCTGACACCCCCAACCAACGATCTTATCCCACCCCCATTGAAACACTTCTGTGATCCAAAGCTTCTTTAAAGATGAAGCCAATACAATAGCCAAATACAATTAATAGGAAAATTAAATAATAATGATGTTTAAATGTAATAGATAAAATACATGTAAACATAAGAAAAAAACTAAAAATATTATAACATTAAATTATTGGGTTATTGAAAGAATGAGAAAAAAATTAAATAAATAAAAATTTAAAAAATTGACTTTTGCTTTTTATCACTGCCATATCTGGTGTCTAGTCTGTACTCTGGCAACTTCCCCCTCTCACTCCCCAGTTTCTCACAATTTTTCATTTAATTTACAAAGAACTTTTAGTTCACAGCAAAGTCACATACAGTATAGAAGACACTCTCATATACCCAAACTCCTCCCCCTTTTGTCACCCCATATTAAAATCTTTTTCTATGTATATGGTAGCATTATTATAACTGATATACAGATAGTGAAACATAGCTACTAAACATTGTCAATGGTTTACAGTGTGATTTACATTTTAGATCATACACTTTTATAAATTTTGATATTTACCATGTCCTGTGTCCATTACTGTAAGGTAATGAAAAACATTTCCACTGACCATTAATACCCCCTGTTTGATCTCTTCTGTTCCTCCCTCCCCATCCCACCAGGGCCCACAATAATCCCTTGGCTTGACTCATTGGATGACAAGATTCATATTTACATGCAACATGAAGACTTGCCACACTGGTTTGTCCTCCACAATTAGGAGCTGCTTTTGCTATTAAAAGACTCCCACCTGTGTTTCTGAGCAAATCAGTCCTGCCAAAGATGGGAGTCCATCTCCTTCTCCCTCACTGTGTGGTATCCACCCACTGATACAACATATTATGACAGGAAGAGCACTCACACACTCCTTAGCAGCCTGCTCCAGATGTGACTTTCCCTAATGTCCCCACAACTAACACCCTAAAGCAGTGACTCTTCCTTGTCATATAGCCATAAGAGCTTTCCTACCTCTGTACTTTAAACCTCATACCCACAAATGCCAAGTGTTAACCTAGTCCCTCTCCCATGTATCCCCTCAATATCTTGGGTATTCTAACATACCCTTCCCAATCTACACACCAGTCAACCCTGCAAAACCCATCCCAATATATCACAACATTTCTGTTCTATCCCTTTAAAAGACAATTACATTCTATCACTTTATCATAGATTACGTCCATATGGGTGATGACTTACCACTTTCTTTTCTTTTTGTCTTTCTTGTATACCCATCTTTCAGACCATAGTCCTCAGAGTTTGCTCAAATTCCTTATTTCATATCAGTGAGGTCATGTACTGATCATCCTTCCATGTTATTCCATGTGTTAGAACTTTGTTCCTTCTTACAGCTGAGTAATATTCAATTGTATGTATGAAATACATTTTGTTTATTCATTCATCTGTTGATAGGCACCTGGGTTGATTCCAAATTTTGACAATAGTGAATAATGCCTATAAGAACATTGGTGTGCATATATCTGTTCATGCATTTGCTTTCAGTTCTTTTCGGTATATACCCAGAAATGGAATCCCTGGATCATATGGAAGATTTCTATTTACTTTTCTGAGGAGCTGCCAAAGTGTCCTCCATAGTGGCTGGACCATTCCACAATCCCGGAGCAATGGATGAGTGTTTCCATTCCTCCACATCCTCTATAACAATTATAGTCTGCTGTGTTTTTTTTTTAATAGCCACCATTCTAAGGGGTGTAAGATGCTATCTCATTGTAGTTTGATTTGAATTTTTCTAATAGCTAGAGATGTCAAGCATTTTTCAAGTGCTTTTTAGCCATTTGTATTTCTTCCTTAGAGAAGTGTCTTTTCAGTTCACTTGCCCATTTTTTAAATGTGTTGTTAGTCTTTTTATTTTCGAGTTGTAGGATTTCTTTATATATGTGGGATATTAGACTCCTATCAGATATGTGCTTGCCAAATATTTTCTCCCTTTGGGTATGCTGCATTTTTATTTTCTTGATAACTTCCTTTGATGTGTAAAAATTTTTAATTTTGTGGAGATCACATTTATCTATTTTTCTTTTGCAGCTCATGCTTTGGGTGTGAAGTTCATGAAATCATTTCCTAATACAAGGTCCTGTAGATGCTTCCCTACATTATCTTCCAAGGTCTTTATGGTCTTGGCTCATATATGTAGATCTTTGATACATTTTGAATTGATTTTCTTTTAAGGTGTGAGATGCTGTTCCTCTCTCATCCTTTTGGATATGAATATCAATTTCTACATGCACCAATTGTTGAAGAGTCTATTCTCTCCCAAATGAGTGGGCTTGGTGATCTTGTCCAATATCAGATGACTGTATATGCAAGGATTTATATTAGAATTCTCAATTCAGTTCCACTTGTTAATGTGTCTATCCTTGTGCCAATACCTTGCAGTTTTCACCACTGTAGTTTTGTAGTATGTTTTAAAGCCAGTGAGTGTGTTACCTCCAAGTTCATTTTTCTTTTTCAGTATATCTTAGGTGATACAGGCCATCTTAACCTTCCAAATAAATTTTGTAGTTAGTTTTTCCAATTCCATATAAAATAGTGTTGATTTTATTGGCATTGCATTAAATCTGTAGATTAGTTTGGGTAGGAGAGATATCTTGATGATGTTTAGTCTTCCTGTCCATGAACTGGGAATATTCTTCCATTTACTTCAGTATTCTTTGATTTCCTTTAACAGTGTTGTGTAGGTTTCTGTATATAAGTCCATTATATCTTTAGTTAAATTTATTTCTAGGTATTTTATTCTTTTAGTTACTATTGTAAATCGTATCTTTCCTTTGATTTCCTCCTCAGAGTGCTGGTAATTGGTGTACAGAAATGTTACTAATTTTAGATCATTGATCTTATAGCCCACGATGTTACTGAACTCCTTTACAATTTCTATAATTTGTAGTATATTTTTCAGGGCTTTCTATGTAGAGGATCATGTCACCTGCAGTTAATGAAATTTTAATTACTCTTTTCCAATTTGGGTGATTGTTATATCTTTTTCTGGCCTCAGTGCTCAAACAAGTATTTCTAAGGCAATGTTAAAAAAGCCTGGAGTTAGTGGGCATTCTTGTCTTCTTCCTAATCTCAGAGGGAAGGAATTTAGGATTTCACCATTGAAGATTATGTTGGCTTTGGGATTTTCATATATACCCTTTATCATTTTCAGGAAGTTTCCTTCTATTCCTATCTTCTGCAGAGTTTTAATCAGAAAAGGGTGCTGTACTTTGCCAAATGCTTTTTCGGCATCTATAGAGATGATCATGTGATTTTTTTCTTTCAATCTGATTATGTGGTGTATTATATTGATTGATTTTCTTATGTTGAAACACTCTTGCATACCCGGGATGAAACCCACGTGGTCATGGTGTATGATTCTTTTGATATGTTGTTGAATGCAATTAGCAAACATTTTGTTTAGGATTTTAGCATCTAGGGTCATTAGATAAATTGGTGTGTAATTTTCCTTTCTTGTGGTATCTTTGTTTGGCTTTGGTATTAAGGTAATGTGGGCATCATTGAATGAGTTAGGCAATGTTCATTCTACTTCTATATTTTTTTAAACTTTGAATGTTGTATGCCCCCCAAAACATATATTTATTAATAACCTTATACATTTGCATTTTAGAATCTGCGGGAAATAAAAAGTGGAGTTGTGTACCAAACCATATAGTACCATACTGGTAGCATTTATGATTACTGAACTTGTCATTATTTCTTTATGCTTCATTGAAGTTGTCTAGTGTTTTTTTTTTGTTGTTGTTGTTGGTTGGTTGGTTTTTTTACTGTGGGTAAAAATCAAAATTTTCACAATACAAACCAATATTTGTAAAATGATATATAAATATATATGCATATATGTGCATTTACTTACATAAATGTTATTTTTTATACTTCTATTTTTTTGGAAGAGCTTAAGCAGAATTGGTGTTAGCTATTTCCAGAATGTTTGGTAGAATTCAGCTGTGAAGCCATCTGGTCCTGGTCACTTCTCAGTTGGGAGGTTTTTTATTTCTGAGTCAATATGCTTACTTGTAATTTGTCTGTTCAGTTCATTAATTTCTTCTTTCATCCATGTAGGATGTATGTGAGTTTCTAGGAATTTGTCCATTAACTCTAACTCATCATTCTTGTTGGAATAAAATTTTTCAAAGTATCCTCTTAAAATACTCTTTATTTCAGTGGGGTCAGTAATGATATCCCCTCCTTCATCATTTACTTTGTGTATTTGCATCTGTGTTCTCTTTTTATTTATTTTTATTTTATTTATTTATTTATTTTTATTATTATGGGTAAAAATAAAAATTCTCACAATACATACAAACATTTGCAAAATGATATATATATATATGCATATACGTGTATTTGCTTACAAAAATGTGTTATATATATATATATATATACATACATATATTTTAAGAGGTGCTTAGATTACCCAAAATATTACACGGAACCCACTGGGATTCCCATGTTGCCCACGTCCCACACCTCCCACCACATCACACACAAACATCTCCCACAAGTGTGGCCCACCACACTCAATGAACTTACACATCCTGGAGCCTTGCCAACAACCATAGACCATAGTTCACAATGTAGACCACACTCTCTCCCACTCAGTTCTGAGTAGCCTACATCCGTTGCCACAACAGTACTCAGGACAACCTCCAACTCCCAAAGAAGCCACTGTATTTCAACTGCTCATCCCCTCCCTACCCCAAAAGTGTCAAGTGGCCACTGGCTCCAACTCCAAGACATATACTTGTCAAATTGTCCAATGCTCAAGACAAAGAGAAAATACTCGAGGTAGCAAGAGAAAAGAGAATCATCACATACGAGAGAAGCACAATATGATTAAGTGCTGATTTCTCAGCTGAAACCATGGAGGCAAGAAGACAGTGGTATGACATAGTCAAAACACTAAAAGAAAAAAACTTCCAGCCACGAATTCTCTATCCAGCAAAATTGGCATTCAAAAATGATGGAGAGTTCAAAATATTCACAGATAAACAGCAATTAAGAGAGTATGTCAAGAAGAAACCAGCACATCAAGAAATACTAAAGGAATCTCTACAAGTTGAAAGGAAAAAACAAAGGAGAGAGAGTTGGAGGAGAGTTTAAAAACAACTGAAAAGTCAAAAAGAGAAACAAAACAACATATGACATACATTAACCCAAAGAAAAAATGACTGTGTTCTCTTTTTAGATTTTAGTCTGGCTAAGGGTTTGTCAATTTTATTGATCTTCTCAAAGAACAAACTTTTGGTTTTGCTTATTTTTTCTAGTGCTTCCTTGCTTTCTATTGCATTTAGTTCTGCTCTAATCTTTGTTATTTCTGATTTTCTACTTCATTTGGGGTTAATTTGTTGTTGTTTTTCCAATTCCTCCAGGTTTACAATTAGGTTTTCAATTTTAGCCCTTTCTTCTTTTTTAATATATGCATTTATGGATATGAATTTCCCTCTCAGTACACCTTTGACTGCATCCCATAGGTTTTGATATGTTGTGTTGTAATTTTCATTCCATTCGAGGTAGTTACTGATTTCGTTTGAGGTTTCCTCCTTGTCCCATGGTTTGTCTAACATTGTGTTGTTTAGCTTCCATATCTTTATGCCTAATCTGGTTCCCTGGCCTTTAGTGATTTCCAATTTCATTCCATGTCAAAGAAATTACTTTGTATAATCTCAATCTTTCTGAATTCCTTGAGACTTGTTCTGTGGCCTAGCATGTGGTCTATCTTCGATTATGATCAATATGCTTTCGAGAAGAAAGTATATCCTGCTCTATTTGTGTGTAGCATTCTGTATATATCTATTAGGTCCAGGTCCTCTAATGTATTATTCACAAACATTGTTTCTTTTTTGATTCCCAGTCTAGATGTTCTGTCTAATGGTGATTATAGTGTATTAAAATCCCCTACTGTAAGTGTAGAGGCATTTATTTCTCCACTTATTTTTTTCCAGTGTTTGCCTCATTTATTTTTAAGTGCCTTGATTAGGTGCCTAAATTTTTATGATTGTTCTCTCTTCTTGAATGATTATCCCTTTTAGTAATATATAGTGTCCATCTTTGTCTCTTATTATAGTTTTGCATTTAAAGTCTAATATTAAGATAGCTGCCCTTTTTTATTGTTTGCTTGTAAAATTGTTTTCCAGCCATTTGCTTTCAGCCTCCTTGAATCCCTTTGTATAAGGTGGGTTTCTTGTAGAAAACATATATATGGGTCATATTTACTTATCCAATCTGCCAATTTGCATCTCTTGACTGGTGAGTTTAATCCATTAACATTCAGTTAATATATTACCCACAATGTATTCGTTACATCAGCCAAATATTCTTTGGATTTATGTATGTCATGTGTTTTTATTATTTCTCTTTTTTTCTTTTTAGTTGTTCTTACACTCTCTGCTAACTCTCTCTATCCTGTTTTTTTTTTCCTTTCAACCTGTAGAACTTCCTTTAGTATTTCTTGAAGTACAGGTTTCTTATTGGCATATTCTCTTAATTTCTGTTTATCTGTGAATATTTTGGACTCTCCGTCATATTTGAATACCAGCTTTGCTGGATAGAGAATTTTTGGCTGGGAGTTTTTTCTTTGAGTTCCTTAACTATGTCATATAACAGACTTCTTGCCTCCATAGTTTCAGATGAGAAATCAGCACTTAATTTTATTGTGCTTCCCTTGTATGTGATGGTTCTCTTTTCTCTTGTTGCCTTGAGTATTTTCTCTTTGTCTTGAGAATTGGACATTTTGATAATTATATATCTTGAAGTAGGCCTGTTGGGATTTATACTATTAGGGGTGTGTTGTGTTTCCTAGACATTTACATCAATCTCCATCAATAAGGCTGGGAAGTTTTCAGCCATTATTTCCTTGCACACTCCTGTTCCCTTTCCTTTCTCTTCTTCTTCTGGGATGCCTGCAATCCTTATGTTTCTGCATTTTGTGTTGTCGGTTAAATATCTAAATCCCTGCTGGATTTTTTCTATCATTTTATCTCTCTGTTCTACTATCTTTTTGATTTCCAATGTATTTTCTTCTACATCACTAATTCTTTCTTTTGTCTGTTCAAATCTACTGTTATGTGAATCCAGCGTCTTTTTGAATTCCTGGATTGTGCCATTCATCAGCATCATCTGTTATCATTTTATGTATGCTTACAATTTTTTCAGTATGTTCTCCCAGTGTCTTCTTAATGTCCTTAATCTCTTCCTTCACATCATTAAGTTGGTCCATGATATTTTTTTGTACCTCTTTGATCAATTGTTAGATATTCTGCATTGCTTCTTGGTTTTTGTATGTTCCTTGGAATGGTCCATGTTTTCCTGTTTCTCAGTGTGTTTTATAATTTTTTTGTTGCCCTCTGGTCATTTTATCTTAATGGATTTATTCAATTCATTAGCTTCTCTCTCCTCTAGAGTTTTATTTAGCTGTTGTTTCTGTGTGTGTGTTAAGTTTTCTCTTTGACACTTTTTTCTTCTTGTTGTATTTCCTTACTTTTTTCTATGTTCCCTTGAAGGCAAAAGATTGGGGCCAGAGGAATCAAAGAGGTAAGAAAGGAAAAAGGATAATTGTCATATTGATAAAAATTAGCAGAGTGGCCTAATAAGACTTAGTAAAATAAATATTTAACTCATGTAGGCAGTGTAGCGTAATAGAGGAAAAAAGTGGAGAAACTCTAATGGAATGGGAAACCAAATAGAGAAAAATATATAGAATGATTTGAAAGGGTAGAATGATGAGGAGAGAGGGAAAGAGTAAAGAAAGGGATGAAAGGGAAAAAGTTAAATAAAAAAAAAAGAAAACAGAATAGACAAGATAGAAATCAACACTTGTGAAGTTGAGGACAAATGAAAAAAGTTGGAATTTAAGAACCACAAAAGAAAGCAGAAGGTGGAAAGATGAAGGAAGGAAAAGAGATTGCATTGGTAGACAAAATAACTACACAGAGAATGGAAAATCAAGCAAGAAGAAACACAGCAAAGAAGAAACAAGCTAGGAATATCTCATTGAAAAAAAAAAAGGTGGTGGGAAGGAAAGAGAAAAGAAAAGCAAGAAACAAACAAACCAAGAAAAAACAAACAACACACAAGCATGCAGTCAAAGAAACTCATGAACAGCAACGTTCCTTATTGTGCCCTTGTGGAGCCTCTCAGCCTGTGTTCATCAATAAATTACCCTACAGCCTTCTCTCTGCAGGATTTTAGGCAGATTTTAGTTATTAAATGAAGTTAAAAATTTTTTTGAAGAAATATGGGACCAAAAGATGGCCTCTTCTGGACCACCCTCTCCCCCAAGGAGACCCTAAATATGCTCGTGTAAACTTATCAAACACTTCCCACTACCTGGCCCCACTCAGGGGAGCTGAGACTCTGATATGCAGTGTGGAACTATAAAATTGGCTGACTCTTTCCTATCCTGAGCTAAACCTCTATGTCCATGGGTTTTTAGGTAAATCAGGCTTCCTCAGCAAATTCGCCACTCCCCTCATCCTGGCACCACTTCTAGATGACTGGTTTGCTCCCAGAAAATTGCAAGGGGGTCCAAGCAGCCAAACCGACAGAAAAAGAAACCTTTCATCTTTTGCTAGAATCCTCCCACTCTTGGAGAGTGCTTCCTCTCACCAGATTGCTGGAAGGTTGGGGCTTAGCCATCTGCATCCACTGATTCCACCTGGGGAAAATAAACTCATGATTTTATATGGAGCAGTCTACCTCACTGCCTAGCTTCCTCCAGATCGATGTCTCCAAGGTTCTGTCTCTGTAGGCTCCCAGAACATACCACCTATTGTGGGTCTTGTCCCCAATCAGCTGTCCTCTGTGAGAGAAATAGTTAGTTTCCACCTAAACCAACGCCATCTTCTGGTTGTTTCCTATGCATAAGTCTTTATGTCAGTAACATGATGTTTTTACAAAGAATAGCTAGGTAATATGATTTAAAGTCTGCAAGTGAGAGCGATCCTTCCCCCCCCTTTTTTTAAGATTTTTTCCCCCCCCCCCCCATTGTTTATGCTCATTGTCTGCTCTCTGTTCCTGTTCATTGTGTGCTCTCTGTGTCTGCTCATCTTCTTTTAGAGGGACTTGTAAGTGAACAAATGTCCTCCCATATGGGAGGGAGGCATCCAATCACTTGAGCCACATCTGTTACCTTCTTGTTATGTCTCTCATTGTGTCTCCTTGTTTTCTCCTCATAGCATCATCTCATTTCATTAGCTCACACTGAAAAACCATTAC
Organism: Tolypeutes matacus; assembly: GCA_026826555.1. Classification (NCBI taxonomy): domain Eukaryota; kingdom Metazoa; phylum Chordata; class Mammalia; order Cingulata; family Chlamyphoridae; genus Tolypeutes; species Tolypeutes matacus. The sequence continues at coordinate 471,753 of JAKSZT010038682.1, forward strand.
ATCAGCTCATTTTCTTGCTTGCCTTCTTTAGGAGGTATCGGGAATTGAACCTGTGTCCTCCCAACTTCTTGAGCCACATCTTCTCCCATTCTTCTTTTTAAAGATGTCTCTGGCTATTTGTGGCCCCTTACTCTTCCAAATAAATTTCATAATTGTGTTTTCCATTTCCTTAAAAAAATACTCGTGGAGTTTTATCAGGATTACATTGAATCTGTATATCAATTTTAATAGAATTGCCATCATAATTATATTTAGTCTTCCAATCCATAAGCATGGAATGGTCTCCATTTATTTAAGTCTTTTAAAATTTCTTTTAGCAATGCATTGTAGTTTTCAGAATACATGTACTTTATGTCCTAGGTTAAGTTTAATCCTAAATATTTGATTCTATTAGTCAATAGTGCAAATGCAATATTTTCCCTGAATTCCTCCTTAAATTGCATATTACTCATGTATAGAAATGCTACTGATTTTTTCTTATTAATCTTGGATCCTATCACTCTGCTGAAATATTTATTAGGTCTAGCTGCTTTGTTGTAGATATTTTGGGACTTTCTAGGTATAGAATCATATCATTGGTGAAGAGTGAATATTTTGTTACTTCCTTTCTGATTTGGATGAATTTTAGTTCTTCTTATTGCCTGATTGTTCTAGCTAGAACCTCTAGCAGTATATTGAATAACAGTGGTGACAGTGGATATCCCTGTCTTGTACTGCTTTCAACAGAAAAGTTTTCAGTCTTTCATCATTGAATACAGTGTTAGTTGTGCACTTTTCATATAAGGCCTTCATCATATTGAGAAAGTTTCCTTCAATTCCTATCTTTTGGAGAATTTTCTATTAAGAAAGGATGCTTTATTTTGTCAAATGCCTTTTCTGCATCAATCAATAGGGTCATGTGATATTTCTTCTTTGATCTTTAATGGCGTGTATTATACTGATTGATTGTTTTTATTGAACCACTCATGCATGCCTGGTAAAAACCCACTTGATCCTGTGAAATATTTTTTTAAATAAGTTGATGGATTTGATTAGCAAATATTTTCTTGAGGATTTTTGCATTCATATTCATTATGGAAATGGGGCTGTAGTATTCCTTTTTACTAATAACTTTATATGGCTTTGGTTTTAGGGTGATATTGGCTTCATAAAATGAATTTGGTGGCAGTTATTTCTTGTTCAATTTTTTGGAAGATTTTGAGTAATAGTGGTATTAAATCTTCTTTGAATGCTTGGTAGAACTCACTTGTGAAACCATTTGGTCCAGGGATTTTCATTTTGAGGAGTTGTTTGATGCCTGATTCATTCTCTTTATTTGTGATTGGTTTATTGAGGTCTTCTATTTATTCTAGGGTCAGTGTTAGTTGTTTATACATTAATAAGAATTTTTCCATTTCTTCTAAATTGTCTTGTTTGTTGGTATACTGTTGTTCATAGTACCCTCTTATGGTATCTTTTATTTCTGTGTGCTCAGTAGTAAAGTCCCTATTTTCATTTTTTATTTTATTTATTTGCTTATTCTATCTTTTTTTCTATGCCTGTCTAGCTAAAGGTTTGTTGATTTTGTTAATCTTGAAGAATCAATTTATGGTTTTGTTAATTCTATCTATAGTTTTTTTTATCTCAAATTCCTTAATTTCTGCTATGGCCTTTATTATTTCATTCCTCCTGCTGGCTTTGGGAATAGTTTGCTGTTCTTTTTCTAGTTGCTACAGCTGTGTGGTAAAGTCATTGATTTTAGCTATTTATTCTTTTTTAATGTAAGCATTGATTGCATAAATTTACCTTTCAGCACTGCCTTCACTGCATACCATAAGTTCTTTTATTTTTTTTATTGTGGGTAAAAATCAAAATTTTCACAATACACACCAACATTTGCAAAATGATATATAAATGTATATGCATATATGTGCATTTGCTTACAAAAATGTTATTTATGTATATATATAAATATATTTTAAGAGGTGCTTAGGTACCCAAAATATTACATGGAACCCACTGGAATTAACATGTTGCCAACCTCCCACACCTCCCACCACATCCCACACAAACATCTCCCACAAGTGTGGCCCACCACCCTCAATGGACTTACACATCCTGGGGCCTTACCATTAACCATAGACCACAGTTCACCCCATAGACAACACTCTCTCCCACACAGTTCTTAATAGAATGTGCTATTTTAAAATGGCCTACATCCATTGCCACAAAGATACTCAGGACAACCTCAAAATCTCAAATAAGCCCCTATATTTCAACTTCTCATCACCTCCCTGCCCCAAAAGTGTCTAGTGGCCACTGGCTCCACCTCATTGTTATAATTTCTTCCATTGCTAGAATCACCATATGTGAACAACAGAATACCATCAAGTCCATTCTAGTCCACAGTTCTTCCCCCAATCCTGAGGGGACTGAGATGGTGATGTCCACTCCACCTCCAAGTGAGAGAGGGCTTCTATTTCATGGATATGGTGGAAGGGATGATCCTGCCTGCAGATGCAGACCCTCTCCATTCCCTGGGATGGCCATTGCCCATCGATGTCTCCTCGCCAGGTGACTTGGATGAGTCCATTGAGCTGTAGGGTAGGAGTTGCAGCTCCACCAAGATTCCATGAACACCTGGCACATAGGTAGGCCAGAGGCTCCAGTCTCTAGAAGTATACCTAAAAACTTCAGCATCACATATAGGTTTGAATAGAAGGGACTGATGGACCATGTGCAGGGAGGACTTATTTGAGTCCAATTCTGTCACTCTCAGGAGCACAGATTCCAATATAGAGCCCACTGATAAGGCATCAGACTCTGGGTCTAACCCCACTTATATAGGACCTGGGTGTCTCCAGAGCTCTCAGGAACCCCTCTATGTGGGGTGATAGGCACTTAGATGTTCTATGAGCTCCTACTGAGGTGTGCGTAAGAGTCACCTCTGGGATGATCTCCCGACTCTCTTTGAAGTCTCTTAGCCACTTGAACTCATTCGTCTTTACAGTTTCCCCGTTTAATTCAAGGTCTTTTTCCAGTTGTGTTGCCAGTTGGCACTTGGTATTAATCCCTCATTGCCAGGGAGGCTCATCCCCGGGAGTCATGTCCCATGTTGGGGGGAATGTAATGCGATCATATGCTGAGTTTGGCTTAGAGCTAGGCCACATTTGAGCAACAAGGAGGCTCCCAGGTGGCAACCCTTAGGCACCCCACAACTGCAGGCTAAGTCTCAGTTACAAGAGCAAAGACTCAAAAGGGTAGTCATCAATAAAAAGAACACATCAGTGGGTCATCCTCTTTTGAGAGACACTGTCCCTGCACTCAGAAGACTATTGCTGCTCCCTTGGAGACTGTGGCAGAGCTCTCCAGGCTAGGAATTCAGATTCCCTCATTTACTGTGTGATTGTCCACCCATCATGACCATGCCCCATCTTTTGATCTTTTGATCGATTTTGTATATCTTTCATGTATATTCAGATGAACTAATTCCCATGAAACCCCCCTCCCAGACATCCCCATCCAATAATCCCCTGCAGTACCCATTTTAACCCTTCTGTGATCCAAATCCTCCATGAACATGTAGTCCTTAAAATAATCACATACAAAAGAACAAGTATGATAAGCTTACATGCAAGAGACAAACATAAGGAAACTCAGGGGAAAAAATAAAGAAAAGGAAAAAAAAACAAATAATTAAACAAAAAACAAAATGATATAAAATATAATTAGCAGATTGTGACATTCGGAAAATGGGTAAAAAGGCAAAGGAAATGCCTTTAAATATATATATATATATATAAATATTCATTCTTTTTTCCTTTCTCTCCTCTCTTTCTTTCCTTCCTTTTATCACTGTGTTATAGGTAGTCTGGTGTACCGTGACACCTTCCCCCTCTCAATCCCCATTGTCACCCAATTCTTCATTTAATTTTTAAAGAAGTTTTAGGTCACAGCAAAGTACATACGGAGTGCCAGAGACTCCCAGATACCATACCACCCCAACTTCCCCACCCCATATTGACCCCCCCTTTTTTTTGAATGTTAGCATTGTTATAACTGTTATACAGATAGCAAAATACAGCAACTAAACATTGTCAATGATTTACAGTATAGTTTAAAATTTACATGATACAGTTTAATAATTTTGATGATATTTACCATGTCCTGTGTCCATTATTGTAAGGTAATGAAAAACCTTCCAAATAACCACCAAACACCCGATTAGATCTTGACTGTTCCCTTCCCCCCAGCCTCCCAGGGCTCATGATACCCCCCTCTCCCTACCCATGGAACGTCAAGATTCACAGTTACAAGCCCTGGGGATTTGAACCTTCCCTTTCTAATCCACCCACCCGACAGTGCGGCACCTCCAAACCCAGGAACACAACCACTCATCTGTCCCATACCACAACATGCAACCACACTCTATCCCTTTACCATAGATTATGCCCATATGGGTGAAGGCTCAAAGCCTGATCTTCTCTTACTCTCCTTTGTTAACCTATCTTTCAGACAATGGATTTTAGAGACTGCTCACTTTCCTCAGTTCAGATCAGTGAGGTCATATAATGTTCATCCTTCACTGCCTAGCTTGCTTCATTCAACATAAGGTCTTCAAGATTCATCCACGTTATTCCATGTGTTAGCACTTTGTTCCTTCTTACAGCTGAGTAATATTCCATTGTATGTATGTACCACATTTTGCTTATCCATTCGTCTGTTGATGAGCAGCGGGGCTGATTCCAACTTTTGGCAATTGTGAACAATGCCGCTATGAACATTGGTGAGCATATATATGTTTGTGTTTTTGTTTTCAGTTCTTCTAGGTATATACCCAGCAGTGGAATTGCTGGATCATACGGAAGATCTATTGCTAGTTTTCTGAGGAACAGTCAAACTGTCCTCCACAGTGGCTGGAATATACTGCTGTTTTTCCAGAGTTTGCCGCACATATTTTGAGGCAAATCGATTAGGTGCGTAAATGTTGATGATTGTTCTGTCTTCTGGAGAGATTACTCCTTTTACTAATATGTAGTGTCCGTCTTTGTCTCTTACAATAGTTTTGAATTTAAAGTCTATTTTGTCTGATATTAGAATAGCTACTCCTGCCCTTTTTTGGCTATTGTTAGCTTGTAAAATAGTTTTCCAGCCATTCACTTTCAGCATCCTTGAATCCCTGAGTTGAAGGTTGGTTTCTTGTAGGCAGCATAGAGAAGAATCATATTTTCTTATCCATTCTGCAAATCTGTGTCTTTTGATTGGTGAATTTAATCCATTAACATTCAGTGTTATTACTCGTAACAAATTTCTTATTTCAGTATTTTTTCTTTGGGTTAATATATGTCATATGCTATTTTGTTTCTCTTTTTGACTTTTCAGTTGTTTTTAAATTCTCCTCCAACTCTCTCTCCCTTGTTTTTTCCTTTCAACTTGTAGAGATTCCTTTAGTATTTTTGAAGTGTAAGTTTCTTCCTGATATACTCTCTTAATTGCTGTTTATCTGTGAATATTTTGAACTCTCCATCATTTTTGAATGCCAATTTTGTTGGATAGAGTATTCGTGGCTGGAAGTTTTTTTCTTTTAGTGTTTTGACTATGTCATACCACTGTCTTCTTGCCTCCATGGTTTCAGCTGAGAAATCAGCACTTAATCTTATTGTACTTCCCTTGTATGTGATGGTTCTTTTTCTTTTGCTGCCTTGAGTATTTTCTCTTTTTCTTGAACATTGGACATTTTGACAAGTATATGTCTTGGAGTTGGCCTGTTGGGATTTATACTATTTGGGGTGCGCTGTGCTTCCTGGATCTGCACATCCATCTCTCTCAATAGGGTTGGGAAGTTTTCAGCCATTATTTCCTTCAACACTCCTTCTGTTCCCTTTCCCTTCTCTTCTCCTTCTGGGATGACCATAATGCATATGTTTGCGCGTTTTGTATTATCGATTAATTCCCTGAGACCATGCTGGATTTTTTCTATCTTTTCGTCTATATGTTCTACAATCTCTTTGATTTCAACTGTATTGTTTTCCATATCACTAATACTTTCCTCTGCCTGTTCAAATCTGCTGCCATGTGAGTCCAGCATCTTTTTCATTTCTTGGCTTGTGCCTTTGTTCACCAACATATCCATTACCTTTTTAGGCATGTTAGCTATTTCTTCAGTATGTTCTCCCAGTGTCTTCTTTATATCCTTAATCTCTTCCTTCAGTTCTTTAAGTTGGTCCATGATATTTTTTTGGATAGCTTTGATTAGTTGTTCGATGTTTTGCATTGCTTCCTGGTTTTTATTTTTTGCATTGGACTGGTAGATGTTTTACTGTTTCTCAGAGTCATTTGTATTTTTCTGTTGCCCTCTGATCATCATATTATCTTGATGGGTTTTGTTCAGTTGATTAGGTTTTCTCTATGCTCTAGAATTTTATTTAGCTGTTGGTTCTGCATGTGAAATAAGTTTTCTCTTTGGCAGTTTTTCTTCTTATTTTATTTCCTTGCTTCTTTCTATGTTCCCTTGAAGGCAAAAGGTTAGGGCCAGAGGAATCAAAAGATATAAGGATGGGAAGCGGCTGTGGCTCAGTCAGTAGGGCTCCCATTTACCATATAGGAGGCCCCGGGTTCGGTTCCCAGGGCCTCCTGGTGAAGGCAAGCCCGCCCACACGGCGTGGTTAGCTGACCCAGCGAGCACGAGCAGCAAGGGGGGGATATATGAATAAATAAATAAAATCTTAAAAAAAAAAAGATATAAGGAAAGCAGAAGGATAATAGAAATATTGATAAAAGTTAGGAGAGGGGCAAAGTGAGACTTAAGGAGATGAATATTTAACTTGTGTAGTCAGTGTAGAATACTAGGAAAAAATATGGAGTTCCTACAATGGACTGGGAAAACAAATGGAGGAATATATATATAGTGATTTAGAAGGCTAGAATTATGAGGAGGGAGAGGAATAGTAAAGAAAGATCTGAAAGGATAAAGTTAATACTAATAAAAATAAAAGAAGAAGAAGAAAACAAAATAGATGGAATAGAAATTGACACCCTTAATTTGTGGGCCTATGAAAAAATGTTGTCTCTAAGACCACAACAGGAAACAGAAGGCAGAAAGATGCAGGAAGGACAAGCGATAGTTTGTAATACAGAATCAATATATACAGCGAGTGGGAAATTACTGTAGAAGGAGCCCAGCAAAGAAGCGACAAGCTGGCAGCACCTTAAAAAAAAAATGGAAAGAAAAAGGAAGGGGGAGGAAAGAGGAAATAATAGCAAGAGACCAGAAATAAACAGTGAAACGGAAGATCCACACAGGCAAGCATTCAAACAGAGCTAAGGGGGGTCAATGATTCCCCTAGGGTCCACGTGGATCCTTCCTGCCTACTTGTGTTAATCAATCAATTTCCCCACAGGGTTCTATATGCAGGTCCTGAAGCAGCTTTTAGCTATTAAACTAAGTTAAAAAGAATTTATTTTTCATTTGTTGAGGTGATCTCACTTTTTTTTTTTAATTTTTATTTTTTTAGCCAAATGCAGGACCCAAAATAATTCCTCCTCTAGACCAACCCCCTTATGGAAGGGACTCTATCTGGGCCCATGGAAATTAATCAAGCACGTCCCTCTTTCTGGACTTCCCAGGTTAGCTGTATCTCTGTTGTTAGTCAGTGAGGAATGCTAAAGACAGCGGATTCCGCCCCTTCTGGAGCTGAGCTCGAACGTCACTGGGCTGCTCAGTAAATCAGTTTGAGTGCAGATTCGTGTCTGCTCTCAGCCTAATGCTGCTTCAGGTAGGCTTATCTGCTCCCCAAAGCTATGGGGCAGTACAGGCAGTCAGATTGATGTCTAAAAATATAAAATACCCTTCCCTGTCTTCCAACAGAACCCTCCCTTTTTTGGGAAGTGTTCCTTCTTCCTGGCTCCGCAGCGGCCCGGGTCTTATCCCTGGGTGGCTAGGGAAATCAGTTCTGTTCCCCAACCAAAATGCCCCCACTGGTTCACTGGGTGCTGATTAGTTCGTTTGTTCTATTCAGACAAGGTCCAAGGGGAGCCAGGCAGCCAGATCCACAGAAAATAAAATTTTTCGCCCTGCTCGCAGCACCAGATGGCCATTTTAATTTATTTTATTTTTCCTCCCTAACCGCGGGGCTCAGCCGAGTGTTCCAAACACCACCGGGAGCCTTAAAACTCACGAATCTCCACCGTTCCGTCCACGCCGCAGATCCGTGCAGATAGATGTCCCAAGCTTCTCACTCCACGCGTGCACAGCACAGACCCCCGGGCAGGACCCCGTCCACAATCGGCCTTGCTCTGGGTGCTTGCAGTGTGTGCCCTCCTACACTAATGCCATCTTGGCCTCCTCCCTGTAAAAAAAACTACCATAAGTTCTGATATGTTAGGTTTTCATTTTCATTCATCTTGAGATATCTATTGATTTCTCTCACAACTTATTCTTTGACCCACTGATTATTTGTGTTGTTTAATCTCCATATATTTGTGAATTTTCCTTTACACACCTGTTGTTGATTTCCAGCTTCATTCCATTATCAGAGAAAGTGCTTTGTATAATTTTAATTTTATTGAATTTATAGAGATATGCTATGTGACTCAACATATAGCCTATCCTGGAGAAAGATCTATGAGCACTTGAGAAGAATGTATATCCTTCTGTTTTTGTGTGCAAATTTTATATATATCTGTATTAGATCAGCCAAAGGAGTGCTGATGCAAAAATACCAGAAATCTTTTGGTTTTTAGAAAGAGTATTTATATGGGGTAAATGCTTACAGTTACCAGGTCATAAAGCAAATCTTACATCCCTTACCAAAGCCTGTTGCCAAAGGCTGGGGCAAGATGGCTGCTTATATTCAGCCTTTCTCTTCCTCTTAAGACTCCAATGTCCAGGTTTTTCCAATATCAGCTGTAGGCTGGGAAAAGTTTTCTCCCTCCCAGGGCTCATTTCTCTCTAGGTTTGTCTATTCTCTTCTCTCCACAAGGTCAGCTGTAGACTATCAGGCTCTCTAGGCTTTGTCTCTCTCCCCATGGTTTGATTCTCTCCTGGCTCAGCTGCTCTGCTCTCTCCCATGTGTTTACTTCCCAGGCTCTAGCTCAAAACTCCAACCTCCTTTCTCTGTGTTGCACTTTCCCTGTGAGTCCCTGCCTACCAAGGAGGTTTGGGCTCAACTTCCTACTGATGTGGCCCAATCAAAGACTTAATCATTATTTAATAAAGTATCAATATCTATTTTTGGAATTCATAAACAATATTAAACTGCTACACTCCACCCGCTGAATTCCAAAAATACATTACAATACTAAAAAAAAAAAAGTCACTACAATACTAAATACAGAATCATATCACAATAAGTTTAAAGAAAGAGTTTGTCTTGTGGAAAAGTCTCATCTGATGTAGTCCTCTGAAATTTATGAAACCATTTATCTGCTTCCAATACACAAATGGACAAAGGATAAACATTTTCTTTACCCTAAGGAGAAACTGGAAGGGAATCCTGAGTCATGGGTCCTCTACTGTTCAATAAACCTTCAGGGCATCCTCCATTCAATTTCAAAGTCTGATAGTCATTCTTAATATGATGGTTGCTTCTCCCTGGGGCCTCATGAGGATCCACCCTTTTCCCAGGAATGCCTAATCACCATTTTCTTGGTTGCACCCATATCAATCATCTGGGTGCCCACCAAGCTCTATGCCTCATGCTCCAAGAGCATTGGGGTAAATACCACACTTTACCCAAACTTTGGGTTAGAGTCTTAACCCAACTAGTACACTGAAGTGATGACAATATCCTTCTTAACCTTTGGCATACAGGCTCATCTCTCTCAGATCAATGTGTTACTGACCTGACTTTCCTTAACCCTTATGGGACAGGCCCAACCCACTCAGAACTATGAAGCATGGACCTCAATCTCCCTAATCCTTGGGGAATATGCTCCACCTTTTCTGTACCCATGGACAGCAAAACACTTCTTGAACATTGGGTTGTTGGTTTAGCATGGAAAAGGCAGTGGTCCAAGCCATCAGACAGTAAGACTTTCCACAAATCTTTCCTAGATAACTGCATTTTCAATTTTGATTTACAAGTTCCATGTTTAGCAATGTCCTGAAATGGTGCACTATGATCTGGGGACTTGATTTCCAGAGGCTTGGAATTTCTGGCATCAGTTTATTTATCTTTAAACACAACAATCCAGTTCTCAGCTTATCTCCCTCTTTTAGCATTTTGCTATAAGCCTCAAGGAGAAGGCAAGCTGCATTCTCTGAGTTTACTTTGAAAAGTTCTTTGGCTAAATGCCCAGGCTTGGCATTTTCATATTCTGCCTTCCATCTAATATCAGGAGTCAATCTTTCCAGGTTCTCTGCAACTTTAAAACACAGATTGCCTTTCAAACAGTTTCCAATAATAGTGTCATTTACTTCAAAGATATCATAAAATGTCTCTTTAGCATTCATATTCCTAACAAGAATCTCTGCAAAGCAATCTTGGCCTTTTCTATCAAGCATCTCTCATTTCCTCCAAAAAATAGCCCTTACCCATTTATAAAGCCATACCAGCATTTTGGTAATTGTAAAAGCATTTCCCCAGTCTCCAGCACCAAATTCTGTATTAGTCAGCCAAAGGGGTGCAGATGCAAAATATCAGAAATCTGTTGGCTTTTACAAAGGGTATTTATTTGGGAGTAGAATCTTACAGTTACCTGGCCAAAAATTGTAAGTTACTTCCCTCACTAAAGCCTATTGCCACATGTTGGATCAAGATGGCTCCTGACTTTCAGCCTTCCTCTTCCACTTAAGGCTCCATGTTCCCAGCTCCATCCAATATCATCTGCAGGCTGTGATAAGACATATCTCTGACCCAGAGCTCATTTCTCTCTGGACTCAGCTGCTTTCTTCTCTCCACAAGTTCAGCTGTATACTACCAGGCTCTCTAGGCATTGTCTTTCTCCCCAGAGCTGAATTCCATCTGGGCTCAGCTCCTCTGCTCTCTGCCATGTGTTTACTTCCCAGGATACAGCTCAAAACTCCAACCTCCCTTTTCTGCAGTGTGGTTTCTCTGTGAATCCCCACCCACCAAGAGGTGGGGACTCAATGTCCTATTGACATGGCCCAATCAAAGCCTTAATTATTACTTAATCAAATAAGTAATAAGCTCATTTCATCAGCTTATTTCTTATTGCACCTGCTCATCTTCTTTAGAAGGTGTATGGAACCAAACCCAGAACCTCCCACGTGGCAGGTATGTGCCCAACTGATTGAGCCACATCCACTCCCACCCCCCAGTCTGTCTCTTGACTGGGGATTTTATTCCATTAGCATTCAATTTTATAACTATAAAGGCAGTTCTTTCTTCAACCATTAGGAATTTGGGTTTTATTTGTCATATTTTATTTTTAACACTCTTTTTACTCTTTTAGTTACTTTTGTTGATATAATCTTCATTTGTAGAACCTCTTCCAAGTCCATCTCTCCTGTCTTTTCTTTTCAAGCTGTAACACTCCTTTTACTATTTCCTGCAAAGTAAGTCTCTTGGTTTCATACGTTAGCAATTGGGAAATATTCCAAATATAAATATTGGATATGCTTGTAAACTGGTTTGTTCCTCTGGGCATGAATTAGTTATGAATAAGGCTTGATTGGGCCATATCATTAGGACATTGAGTCCCCACCCCTTGGTAGGCAGGGACTCAAAGATAAAACTATATGACAAAGGAATTAGTTGGAGTTTTGAGTTGGAGTTCTGGTGCTAATTTTTAATCCTGGAGCCCAGGGAAGTAAGCACACAGAGGAGCTTGTTCGTGAGTAGGGAGAGAAGGCCCCAGTAAAAGAGATGAGTCATTTGCCTGATAGTCTAGAGCTCACCTTGTGGAGAGAGTCAACCCTAGAGGGATTCATAGTCCATAGCTGATCTTGTGGAGATAACAAAGGAGCTGAGTACACAGACATTCAAGCCCCAGGAAGAGAGGAAACCAAGAAGCCTGAACCCTCACAGATGTTGGCAACCATCTTGCTCCAATATGTAGCAATAAAATATGGTGAGGGTGTAAGTTATGCTTTATGGCCTGGTATCTGTGGGCTTTTACACCAAATAAATACCCTTTAATAAATGCCAACAGATTTCTGGTAATTTGTATCAGCAACTTTTTGGCTGACTAATACAAAAACTCTCTCAGTTTCTGTTTATATGTGAATACTCTAAACTCACCTTGATTTTCGAAAGACAATCTTGCCAGATATGAGATTCTTGGCTGGCAGTTTTTCTTTAGAAGTATCTTAAATATAACATACTACAGCCTTCTTGCCTCCATGGTTTCTGATGAGAAATCAGCACTTCTTTGTGATGAATTATTTTCCTCTTGCTGCTCTCAGAGTTCTCTCTTTGTCTTTGGTATTTGACATTCTGATTAGTGTCTCAGAGTGGGTTTTTTAAATTTATTTGCATGAGAGTGCATTGTGCTTCTTGGACACAGATATCTATGTCCTTCAATCAGGTTGGGAAATTTTCTACCATTATTTCTTCAAATATTCCTTCTTCCTCTTTTCCCTTCGCTTCTCCATCTGGGACAACCATGACATGTATGTTTGCATGTCACTTTGCTGTTATATAGTTTACTGTGACCCTGTTCATTTTTTCCATGCTTTACTTTTCTGTTTGTTGTTGTTGTTGTTGTTCAATTTGGAGGCCATGTCTTCAAGCTCACTAACCCTTTCTTCTACCTCCTCAAATATGTTGTTTTATGTCTCCAAAGTATTTTTAATTTCATTCATTGTTCCTTTCATTCCCATAAGATCTGCTATTTTTCTGTGTATGCTTGCAAATTCGTCTTTGTACATACCCAGTGTCTTTTTTTTTCTTTATTTGGAGGTTCCAGGGATTGAATCTAGTGAACTCAGGTCCTTGTGTAAGGGAAGCAGGTGCTCATTGCCTGAGGGACATCTTTTCCCCAATAAGAGTTATTTTTAAATTTATTTGTGTGTTTGTTTTGTTTTTAGGGGGTACTGGGGTTTGAAATTTGACCTCATACATGTGAAGCAGGTGCCCAATAATTGAGCTACATTGATGCCCCATTTCTTCTTAATATCCATAATCTCTATACCCATCTCATTGAATTTATGAAGTAGATTTGTTTGAACATCTATTGATTAGTGTTATCATCTACTTTATGTCATCTTGGGGCTTATCTTGTTCCTTTGACTAGGCATATCAGCCTCTTTCTTGGTATGGATTGTAAAATTTTGTACCTTCATCCTTTTTTTAGTTGTACTGTGTTAGTCCAATGAACTGGACAATAGGTGTTGCAACTCTGCTGAGATTCAGAGCTCAACCTGCATATGAATAGACCAAAGAATTAAGCATGTATTTTTCAATTGTAATTCTCTCTTTTATATATATATATTTACAGATGTTGTGAACTTATAAAACAATCATGTAAAAGTGTGGAATTCACATGCAATAGAACTCTATTTACACATCACATTGTCGTGGAACATTTGTTACAAATTATGAGATAATATCATCAGACTATTACCATTATGTTCTATAGCATAAATTTTGTATATTTTTCCATACACCTTATTATTAACACAGTACATATTTAGCATTGATGCAAGAACATTACAGTATTGCTGTTAAATATAATCCATATAAGTTATATTAATTGTATTTTCCCCATGCTTCTCCACATTCTTACAACCTTGCAATGGTGATGTACATATGTTCTAGTTCATAGAAGGGCATTCTTGTATTTATTTGTACTATTAACCACAATCTTCATCCACCTCTGAATTCATTGTTTTCAGTCCCTAGATTATTCTCTAGCTTTCTTTCAATTGACATTTACATCCCTAGATTATTCCTTTCATCCACAATCCCATTTATAAACCAGCTGTGTTAATTCTACTCAATATAATGTGTTACCATCAACTCTATCCATTTCCACACTTTTACAGTGAAGTTAATTAAATCTGCATACATTAAGCATCAGTGCCCCTTCTCAGCCCTTCTCCTATCTCCTAATATCCTATACTCTAGAATTAATGCAATTAGTTGTTCTTCATAATTAGTTTATATTAGTGAAACCATGCAATATTTATCCTTTTGTGTCTGGCTTATTTCACTTAACATAATATTCTTCAAGGTTCATCCATGTTATCATAAGCATCCCAACTTTATTTCTTCTTAGAGCACCATAGTATTCCATCATTTGTATATAGCACATTTTGTCTACTTATTCATTGGTTGATGGACACTTATGTTCTTTCCATCTTTTGGAATTGTATATAATACAGCTATGAGCAGTGTGCAAATGTCTGTTCTCAACACAGTTTTCAGTTCTTCTGGATATATTCCTAGTAGAGGAATTGCTGGAGCATATGGAAGATCTGTAATTAGATTCCTGAAGAACTGCCAACCTGTCTTCCACACTGGCTGCACCATTTTACAATCCCACCAACAATGAAGGAGTGTCTGTAATTCTCCACTTCCTCTCCAGCAATTATTGTTTTCTGTTTTTTTATTAATGGCCATCCTATGCCCTCTGAGATGATCTCTCACTATCATTTTAATTTCTATTTCCCTAACATCTAGTCATATTGAACATTTCCTCATGTGTTTTTTGGCCATTTGTATTTCTTTATTGGAGAAATGTCTATTTCCAGTTTTAATTGGACTGCTTGCTCTTTTATTGTTGAATTGTATGATTTCTTTCTATAGAATAGAAATCAAATCCTTATCAGGTATATGATTTCCAAATATTTAAATTCATTTATTGTGCCTTTCATTCCCATAAGATCTGCTATTTTTCTATGTATGCTTTCAAATTCTTCTTTGTGCTCACCCAGTGTCTTCTTAATATCCTTATTCTCTTTAGCCATCCCATTGAATTTATTAAGAATATTTGTTTGAACATCTATGATTTGTTGTATCAAATTCTTTATGTCATCTGGAGGCCACCTTGTTCTTTTGACTGGGCCATATCTTCCTGTTTCTTGGTATAGATTGTAATTTTTTGTTGGTGTCTAGCATCTGGCTTATTAGATGTGTTTATTCTGGGTGCAGTTTCTCTTTTTAGTTTAGGGGTTTCTTGCACTTTCTCCCTTACTGGTTGCACAGTAGGGGCTGAGCGTGTAGTTGGTGCTGTATGCTGTGGAGGCTGAAGCTGCCTGTATTGTCACAGGGACCAACGAAGTTTCTCACAACTTTCTCCTCTGCCAGTGTTAGGTGCAAGCCACAGCTATGTGTAGTAATCCAAACTGTGCAGGCCTAGACAATTGGTAATTACCCAGAGAGACTGATGAAGCTTCACACCCATTCCTCCCCTGCCTGGGGTAGGGATGAATCTCCAGATGTGGTTGGCAAGCTAAGCCATGTCAGTCAAAACTGACTGCAGTTGCCCTTGTAGACTGACATAGCACCAGCCCACATCCTCCCCTGCAAAGTTGGGGATGGACCTTCTGGATTTCCTAACATCATAATCCATTTAGGCTGAAAATGCATGCAGTTGCCCTGTGTGGGCAAATTTCTTCTTGATCCACTCCATTCCACCTTCATTTCCAGGCAACCACTGAAGTACTTTCTATCACTATAGACCAACTTGCATTAAAAATATGTTTTATTTATAAAACTAGAATCAAGCAGTATTTTCTCTGGGTTCTTTTACTTAGCATGATTATTTAGAAATTCATCTGTGCTTTTGAGGGTATCAATAATTCATTTATTTCTATTGCTGAGTACTTTTCTATTATATGAATATATCACAATTTGTTTATCATTTTACATATTGAAATACATTAGGGTTGTTTCCAGGTAACAAATCAAGTTACCATGCATATCCACATACAAATCTTTTTAAGGTACCATAATTTCATTTCTCTTGGGTAAGCCCTGGTATTGAAATACTGGATAATATGGTAGGTGTATGTGTAACTTTATAAAAAACTGTTAAACTGATTTCCAAAGTGATTGTATAATATTACATTCCAGCTTCCATGAATATGATTCCAAGTCTTCCACAGCTTCTATTTGGTATGGTTAGTCTTTTCAACTTAGTCTGCTAGTAGGCTTATGGTATTATAAAGTGTTTTTTTGTTTTGTTTTGTTTTTGTTTTTTGAGGTTCTGGGACCAGGGATTGAACCATGGACCTTGTGTGTGGGAAGCTGTTGTTCAACCACTGAACCACATTGGCTCCCCTGAGATGGTTTTTTGTTTGCTTTTTTGTTTTTAGGAAGCACTGGGAAATGAAACCAAGAAATTCCAGGTAGAAAGCAGGTGCTCAACTGCTTGAGCCACATCCACTCCCACACAATTTGGTTATAATTTACATCATCTTAATGTTTACTGATGTTGCGTATCCTTCCATGTATTTATTTACCTTTTATATATCTTCTTTGATGCAATGTATATTCAAATAATTTGCCCATTTTAAATCAAGTTATTTTATTATTATTAAATTTTGAGAGATTTTTATTTGCTCATATATGTTTTTCATCAGTCTGTAGTTTGTTTTTCATGTTTTGTCTAGGACTTTCTTGGTTTTAATACCAAAAATATTATACCCAGGAAGATTTTTCTGCCTGCCTGTGGTTTTTATTTTCATTATCTTAATAATGCCTTTTGAAGAGCAAGCGTTTTAAATTTTGATGAAGATATATTTATCATTTTGTTCTTTTAGAGTTATTTTGTGTCATACAAGAAATCTTTGTTTAGCTGAAGATCACAATGGTTTTCTCCTGTGACTTTTTCTTGAAATTCTTTAGGTTTTACATTTAGAGTTAACTTTTGCATGTGGATAGGGGTTGATTTTTTTTCTATAGATGAATCCAATTATTTCAGCACTATTATCCAACAATTTCCCTTTGCACCTTGTCTGGATATCTAATCTGTATGCTTTTTATTTATTTTTTTCTTCCCTGATTGCACTTTCAAGAACATCAAGTACAATATTGAATAAAAGTGGACACCGAAGAAATTGTCTTATTCCAAATCTTACAGAGAAAGGTTTTAGTCTTTCACAATTAAGTCTAAAGTAGTTGAAGGTTTTTTTTGTGTGTGGATGGCCCTTATCAGTTGAGTAAGTTGCCTTCTCTTCCTAGTTTTAAGAGTATTGTTATTAGGTGTAGATGTTGGATTTTGTGATATGCTTTTTCTACATGTACTGATAGAATCATAAGTTTTTTCCTTTTTTGTTTTTTAATATGCTGTAATATATTGAATGATTTATGAATGTTAAACCCCCTTGGTCTTGCTGTACTTTCCTTTATATTGTTGGATTTGATTTGCTAAAATTTTAGAATTTCTTCATCTATATTACTGAAGAGTGTTGGTCTCTTATAATATCTTTATCTGATTTTGATATTAGGATATTGCTGGCATCACAGGATGAATTGAGAACAAATTCCTCCTTTTCAATCTTCTGGAAGAATTTGTGAGAATTGGTATTATTACTTCCATAAGTGTGTGTTAAAATTCAACAGTGAAGTTATTTTGACCTGGATTTTTCTTTGTTGGAAGATTTTTAATATAAATTCTAGGTTTAATAGAAAAGTTATTATTCAATTTTTAAAAAATTTTTCTTGAATGAATTTTAATAGTTTGTGCCTTCCAAAGAATTTTCCCATTTCATCTAAATTGTTGAATTTATTTGCATAAATTTATTAATATTTAAGTATTTATTTAATTGATGTTTTTATTGAGATATTTATCGATTCACTCATTGATATATAGAAATACAGAGAGATCCCATGTACACTTAACCAGTTTTCTGCAGTGGGAAGTATTGTAATTTGAAACAATATTAGCGTGAGTAAAACATGTTCTTACATTTAATCCATTCTTGTGGATGTGGACCCCTTGCAAGTAGGACTTTTTAATGAGAGTAGTTCAAAAGGTGTGACCCCACCTCAATCTGAATGAGTATTAATATTCTTACAGGAGTCCTTTACAAAATAATTAAATTAGGAGTAAGATAATGAGAAAGGTATGGAGGCAAGAAACTGAAAATAGTCAAACCTGAAAGAGAAGGGAAATACCAACAGATGCCACCATGTGCCTTGCCATATGGCTGAAGAGCTATGGATGAATGGCAGCCAGTCTTTGGGAATAAACTATTGCCTTGATGATGTCTTGATTTGGACATTTTCTCAACCTAAAAGTGCAAGCTAATAAATTTCCATTGTTTAAGTCAATCCATTTTATGTTGCCCATTTTCAGCAGCCTAGGAAACTAAAGCAGATTTTGCTACCAGAAGTGTGGCATGATGCTGTTGCAAATACCAAAAATGTGGAAATGGCTTTGGTATTTGTTATGCATAGAGTCTAGGAGAATTGTGATCTGTTTAATAGAAAAAGCTTAGATTATTTTGAAGAGAATGTTGGTGGAAATATGGATGGTAAAGGTATCTCTGATGAGGACTTAGACAAAAATGATCAATGCATTATTGGAAACTGGAGGACCAGTGACCCTTGTTTGAAACTGGCAGGAAAATGGGGAAAACTGAGTTCTGATGTCAGATGAAAGGAGGAATTTGAAAGGAAAAAGCTTGAGTATTTACCCCAGATTTCCAATCTAAGAATGGAAAGTGCAGCTTAGTTTCTTCTTGCAAAGTATAGTAAAATGTGACAGGAAAGGAATAAGCTGAGAATTGAACTCATGAGCAAAAAGAAACCAGAAATTAATGGTTTGGAAAATTCTGAGCTTCACGAATAGTGTCCCCAGAGAAGATTGCTTCATGTGAGTGTTTAACTGAACATGGATCCAGGCAATCATTTTAGTGCAAGTAAGGACTGTAGGTGCAGTTATCCAAGAAGGATCTTTGGAAAGTCTCACTGTCTGAAGGATTGGACTCCTGTGTACTACATGCAAAACCAACATAGTTTGCTGTAAGATCTATATGCATACATCCACTGTCAGCCTGGACTAAAAGGAAAAGAAAAGGCTTAGATTGAAGAAAAAATCCCTTTGAATATTAGTTTTCATTTCTCTAGGATAAATGCCCAGGAATGCAAATGCTGGGTCATATGGTACTTGCATGTTTACTTTTTTAAAAACTGCCAAACTGCTTTTCAGAGTGGAAGTATCATTTTGCTTTGGTACAATGCAAATGACACAAAGCAATGTATGAGTGATCCAGTTTCTCTGTGTCCTTGACAGAATTTTGTGTTGTCACTATTTTTTATTTTAGTATTCTGTTAGGTATTGTGGCAGATTGATATTATTTATGAATTCCAAAAGGAGATATTATGTTTGTAACCTGGTCTGTTCCATTGGGCTTGATACAATTTGTTTTAATTCAAAGGCTTTACTTTTACATGATTAAATGAAGATTAGGGCTTTGATTTGACCACATCATTAGGGCATGCAGGGTTAAGTCCTTGCCCCTTTGGTCAGTTATATAGATGAATGCTAAGTCAAGAAGTCAGAAGAAGATATACACAGAGGAATTGAGAGAGCTTCATAGACATTGAAGAGGAGAGAAAGTTACAGATTTGATCCTGTGGTCTTGGGATGAGAGAACAGCCATTCACCTGATAGTTTATAGTTGACTTGTGAAGAGAACAGATCAATTGAGCTCAGAAAGAAATGAACCATCCAGCCTAAGCTGAGATCAGAATAATCTAGGCCCATGGACCCTTAAGAAGAATGAATAAGGCTAACCTTTGCAGATATCAGGAGCCATCTTGCTTCATCATGTGATAAAAGACACTTGATGAGAAAGTTCCTCTTATGGTACCTTGAGTTGGATTTTTTAAGGTCTTGTAACTGTTAGCTTCTACCCCAAATAAATGTCCCAAATAAATATCCTTTACAAAAAAAAAAAAAAAAAAAAAAAAACAGATTTCTGGTAATTCGTGTCAGTACCCCTTTGGTTGACTAATACAGAATTTGGTCCTCGGAATGGGGTGTTGCTTTTGCCATTACCAAAATTCTGGAAATGTTTTAAAAATGAATAAGAGGTATTTTTTTTGGCAGAATTGTGATATGCTTCAAGGAAAAGGCCTAGATTGTCTTGAAGAGGCTGTTGGTAGGAATATGACACTAAAGAGAATTTTGATAATGTCTTAGAAGTAAATGATGAATCAGTTATTGGAAATTGGATGAAAGGTGATCCATGTTTGCAGACAACATAGCAAGACTGACTTCCAATGTTATATGGAAGGGAGAATTTGAAAATGATGAGCATGGAAATTTAGCTGAAGAGCTTTCAAAACTAAATTTGGAGAATGTGACTTGACTTCTGTAATGGTTAGGCTAATGTGTCAACTCATACAGATCATTGTGCCTAGTTGTTTGGTAAAGCAAACACTGGCTAATTTAATTCAAGGATGTTTATGGACTTTAGCCATTAGTGATTTTACTGCAGAGATGGCTGATTGCATCTACAATCAACCAGGGGGATTACCATCAGCAATGAGTGATGTTTTATCTGATCAGTTGAATGTCTTAAAGTATAAGTTGTTTCAGCATTCAGAGGGAATTTTCCATGTTGTCTTTGAACAGCCAATGTACCATGGGAACTTCCTTGGACCTGCATCAGAGCCTCTTGTTTGCAGCCTGCCTGCTGAATCTGGACTTGTGCATCTTCATGATCACATGAGAAAATTTTATAAAATCTCAGACTATATACAGATATCTCCCATTGATTCTATTTCCCTAGAGACCCCTGACTTATACAGCTTGGTTCCAGGAGTAGCTCTTCAGGAACAAAATATTAAATATGGGATTTCTGAAATGGTTTTGGGAGTTTTGAAATTGGTTCTTTTCTCTAATTGAAATTAAGGGCACTAATGACTCACTTTCTAATAATTAAAAGAACAATAACCATCATTGGCATGATTTGGCATAGAGATATGTAAAATGCAATCACTGGATTCCCCTACTTCCAAGCTTATAAGAAGCAAGGATCTGAGTGAGAGTGTTCTCATTAACTTAAAAGAGTTTTGTGGAGTCAAAAGTTACTATGATGATGAGGGGCAAGATGGCATTAGTTTAGGAGGGCACTCACTGACTCACTCCCTGAGGATGGCTGATTAGGGACAAGGTACTGCCCAGGGGGTCTGTGCTGGGGAGGCACAGAGTGAGAACATTCGGGACCTCAATCTGGAGGGAGATGGATGGCAATGTGGATTGCTCAGGAGAGATTTTTGTGTTTTTCCCCTGCTTGTGGTGGTTAACACAGATGGCTGAGCCCCACCCTCAGGGAAAAAGGCTGGTTTGGGCTGTGACTCCTGCTGGCAACTCAGGGAGAGGGAGCATTCTCTGAGAGTAGGAGGTTTATGGTGGAGGGTCAAGAAGGTTTTCCTTTCTGTGGATTTTGCTGCCTGGAACCCATTGCAGCTTTGGGGAACAAAAAAAGCTGGTTTGAAGTGGTACCAGGCTGAAGGAAGTGGTGAATCTACTTAAGAAGTTTGATTTACCTAGCTGCCCAGGGGTATGCCCCATCTCCCACATGCAACCTGGTGAGAGGGAACATGCTCTGAAAGTGGGTGGGTTCTGACAGAAGGTGGAGAGGGGTTTCCTTTCTGTGGATATGGCTGCCTGGATCCACTCATAGCTTTAGGGAGCAGATAAGATGGCTTGAAGCAGTACCAGGCTGAGGGGAGAGGCGAATCTGCCGAGGAAGCCTGATTTACCCAAAAACAAGGTGACACTGAGGTTTGGCTCTAGAGGGGACAGAGTCAGCCAATTTTATCATTCTTCATTGACAAGCATCAGAGTTTCATCTCCCCTGGGGAGGCCAGGAAGTGGGAAGTACTTGATTAGTTTCCACGAACTTATTTAGGGTCCCCTCCATGAAGGGGGTGGACTAGAAGAGGACTTCTTTTTGGTCCCTTATTATGCAAAAAAAAATAAGAGAGTCACTTTAAAAAATAAAAAAAGAAAAATTTTAAATGTAGTTTAAGTGCTAAAATCTGCTTCAAAACCTGGAGAAAAACCTTGCAGGGAAATTGAGGAACATAAGCAGGCTGAGCGGTCCCACAAGGGCCCAAGAAGGAACATTGTTCTTCTTTAGCTTTGCTTGATTGCTTGCTTGTGTGATTGTTTGGTTTTTCTTTGTTTATTTGTTGTCTTTTGCTTTTCTATACTCTTTCCTCCACCTTCTTTTCTCTTCCTTTTCTTTTTTTAAAATTAATTGCTGCTAGTTTGTCTCTTCCTTTGTATGCTTCTTCTTTGTGATTTCCCATTCTCTATATTGATTTTGACTCCCACTGCTATGTCTTTTCCTTCCTTCATCTTTCTGCCTTCTGCTTTCTCTTTTGGTTCATATATACCACGTTTTTTCATTAGCCCACATCTTTAGGATGTCAAATACAATTCTACAAATTCTGTTTTCTTTTTTTAAATTATATTATTAATTTTTCCTTTCAGACCTATCTTTACTCTTTCTCTTTCTCCTCATCATCCTAGCCATTTAAATCATTATATATATTTTCCTCTATTTGGTTTCCAAGTTCACTGTAGGTACACTAGTTTTTGACCTGTTACTCTACACTGCCTTCATGAGTTAAATATTCATGTTACTAAGTCTTATATGGCCCCTCTTCTAACTTTTATCAATATAACTATTATCCTTCTTCCTTTCTCACATCTTTTGATTCCTCTAGCCCTAATCTTTTGCCTTCAAGGGAACATAGAAAGAAGCAAGGAAATAAAATAAGATTAACAATGTCTCAAAGAGAAAACTTAAAACATATACAGAACCACCAGAAAAATAAATCTCTAGAGGGGAGAGAGAATCTAATCAACTGATTAAACACAGCAAGATAATATGATGACTAGAGGGCAAGAAAAAATTACAAGCTGCACTGAGAAACAGGAAGATATGGACCAGTCTAATGAACAAACTAAAAACCAGGAAGAGAAGCAGAACACTGAACAACTAAACAAAGTTTCCAAACAAATATCACAGACCAAATTAATGAAACCAAGGAAGAGATTAAGGATATAAAGAAGACACTGGGACAACATACTGAAGAAATTGTACACATACATAAAAAGATAACAGATATGATGGTGATCAATGGCACAATCCAAGAAATAACAAAAATACTGGATTCACATAACACAGATTTGAACAGCCAGAAAAAAGAATTAGAGATGTGGAAGACAATACATCTGAAATCAAAGAGATAGTAGAACAGATAGATAAAAAGATAGAAAAAAGTCCAGCAGGGGCTCAGGGATTTAAATGACAACACAAAACTCACAAACATATGCATTATAGGTGTCCCAGAAGAAAAAGAGAAGGGAAAGGGAACAGAAGGAGTGTTGAAGGAAATAATGGCATAAACTTCCCAACCCTATTGAGAGAGGGGGATGTACAAGTCCAGAAAGCACAGGACAACCCAAACAGTATAAATCCAGACAGGCCAACTTCAAGACCTATACTTGTCAAAATGTACAATGCTCAAGACAAAGGGAAAACACTCAAGGCAGCAAGAGAAAAGGGAACCATCACATACAAGGGAAGCACAATAAGATTAAGTGCTGATTTCTCATCTGAAACCATGGAAGCAAGAATACATTGGTATTACATAGTCAAAGTACTAAAAGAAAAAAACTTCCAGCCAGGAATTCTCTATCCAGCAAAATTGACATTCAAATATGATGAAGAGTTCAAAATATTCACCGATAAATAGAACTTAAGAAAGTACGCCAATAAGAAACCTGTACTTCAAGAAATACTAAAGGAAGTTCTACAAGTTGAAAGGAAAAAACAAGGGAAAAAGAGTTGGAGGAGAGTTTAAAAAAAATAAAAAAAAAAAAAAAAAAAAGAAACAAAAACAACTTATGACATACATTAACCCAAAGAAAATATGGCTGAAGTAAGATTCATTGTGAGTAATAAAACGAATGTTAATAGTTTAAATTCACCTCTCAAGAGACACATACCTGCAGAATGGATAAAGAAATATGATCCATCTATATGCTTTCTACAAGAAACCCACAGTCGACCTAGGGATTCAAGGAGGCTGAAAGCAAAAGGCTGGAAAATATTTTTACAAGCAAACAGTAGCCAAAAAAGGGCAGGAGTAGCTATTCTAATATCAGACAAAATAAACATTAAATGCAAAACTATTGTAAGAGACAAAGATGGACACTATATATTAGTAAAAGTGTAAGCTCTCAAGAATAGAGAATAATCATAAACATTTATGCACCTGATTGGGGTGCCTCAAAATAAATGAGGCAAACTCTGTAAAACTAATTGGAGAAATAAATTCCTCTACAATGATTTTGGGGGGCTTTAGTATACCATTATCACCATTAGACAGAACATCTAGACAGAGGATCAATAAAGAAAAGAAAATCTGAAATATACATTAGAGGAACTGGACCTAAAAGATATATACAGAGCATGACAATCAAATACAGCAGGATTTACATTCTTCTCGAGGGCACATGGAGCATACCCCAGATAGACCACATGCTGGGACACAGAACAACTCTCAATGAATTCAAAAATATTGACAGTATACAAAGTAATTTTTCTGAACACTTTGGAAAGAAATGGGAAATCACTAATGGCCAGAGAAACAGAATAGACACAAAGATAAGGGAGATAAACAGTGGACTTTTAGAAAAACCTTGGGTCAAGGAGCAAATCTCATAAGAAATCAGTAACTATCTTGAAACTAATGAACATGACAGCACAATATATTAAAACCCATGGGATGCAGCCAAAGATGTACTGAGAGGGAAGTTCATAGCCATAAATACATATATTAAAAAAGAAGAATGAGCTAAAATTGAAGACATAATTTCATACTTTGAGGAATGGGAAAAACAACAATAAACTAAACCTAAAGGTAGTAGAAAGAAGTAAATAACATAGATTAAAGCAGAACTAAATGAAATAGAGAATAAGAAAGTACTAGAAAAAAATAACCAAAACCAAAAGCTGATTCTTCAAGAAGATCAATAAAATTGAGAAACCCTTAGCCGGAATAACAATGAAAAAAAAGAGCAGATGCAATACGAAAAATAAGGAATGAGAAAGGGGATATCACTACTGAACCCACAGAAATAGAGTATCATAAAGAGGATACTTTGAAAAATTATATGCCAACCAGAATGATAAGTTAGAGGAAATGGACAAATTTCTAGAAACTCAGAAACAGCCTACATTGATGAAAGAAGAAATTGATGAATTCAACAGTACAATTACAATTAGAGATAGACTTATCATCAAAAACTCCCAACCAAGAAGAACACAGAACCAGATGGCTTCACAGCTGAATTCTACCAAACATTCCGGAAAGAGCTAACACCAATCCTGCTTAAGCTCTTCAAAAAAAATAGAAGTAGAAGGAATATTGTCTAACTCATTTCCTGATGCCAACATTACCCTAATACCAAAGCCAAACAAAGATATCACAAGAAAAAAAAATTACAGACCAAATCCCCTAATGAACTTAGATTCCAAAACACTCAACAAAATACTTGCTAATCGCACTCAACAACATATCAAAAGAATTATATACCATGACCAAGGGGGTTTCATCCTGGGAATGCAGGGATGGTTCAATATAAGAAAATCAATCAATGTAAAACACCACATAAAAGGATTGAAAGAATAAAATCACATTATCATCTCTATAGATGCAGAAAAATTATTTGACAAAATACACCAGTCTTTCCTGATAAAAACATGGCGGAAGTTAGGAATAGAAGGAAACTTTCTGAATATGATAAAGGGTATATATGACAAACACAAAGCTAACATCATCTTCAATGGTGAAATGCGAAAAGCCTCCCCTCTGAGATCGAGAACAAGAAAAGGATGCCCACTAACACCACTCCTATTTAATATTGTCATAGAAGTACTTCCTCAAGCACTGAAGCAAGATAAAGATATAAAAGGCATCCGAAAAGAAGAAATTGGCAGATGACATGATCCTATACATAGAAAGCCCTGAGAAATCTACAACAAAGCTACTAGAACTTACAAAGGAGATCTGTTATGTCACAGGCTATAAGATCAATATTCAAAAATCAATAGCATCTCTGTACACCAATAATGAGCAATCTGAGGTGGAAATCAAGAAAAAAATACCATTTACAATAGTAATTAAAAGAAACAAATATGTGGGAATAAATTTAACTAAAGATGTAAAGGATTAAATACAGAAAATTACACAACACTGTTAAAGGAAATCAAAGAACACTTAAAGAAATGGAAGAATCCTCCCTGTTCATGGATAGGAAGACTAAATATCATCAAGAAATCTATCTACCCAAACTAATCTACAGACTTAATGCAATCCCAATATAAATCAACACTGTTTTTTTTTTTTTTAAGGAACTGGAAAACTAACTACAAAATATATTAGGATAGGAAAGAGGCCCTGAAACACCAAAGACTTATTGAAAAAAAAAATGAAGTTGGAGATATCACACTACCTGACTTTAAAATATACTACAAATCCACACTGCTCAAAACTGCATGGTATTGGCACAAGGATAGAGATACTGACAAATGGAACTGAATTGAGAGTTCTGATATAGATCCTTGCATATACAGTAATCTGATATTCAACAAGGCCAACAATCCCAATCATTTGTGAAAGAATGGCCTCTTTAACAAGTGGTGCTTGGAGAATGGGATATCCATATCCAAAAGAATGATAGAATAATATCATCTCACACTTACACAAAAATCAACTCAAGATGGATCCAAGTGAGTGGTCTCTGAGAACCATTGTTGGAAAGATAGGTTAACAAGGGAGAAAAAGAGCAAAGAAGGTTGTGAGGCATTACCCATATGGACATAATCTATGGTAATGTGATAGATTCTTGTTGCATATTGAATGATAGGAAAGGTGGATAGTGATATTACTGGGTTCGATGGTTAGGGTTAGACAGGTGGGTAGATTAAGAAGAGTGGGTTAAAATACCCAGGATACTGGGGGCAGAGATGGGAGTGGGACCAAGTGAACATGGGATTTCTGGGTATGAGGTTGAAAGTGCAAGAGTGGGAATGTTCTTATGGCAATATGACAAGGTAATGTCATTGATTTAGGGTGTGGGTTTATTGCATTCAGGAATGGGTGCATCTGGTGTAGGCTTCTGGGGAGTGTGGGAGTGTTCATCCTGTCATAATGTGTTGTGTCAGGCAGTGGAGACACACATGGTGAGTGGGAAGGAGATGGAACCCCATCTTTGGGAGGACAGATTCACCCAGAAAAAGACAGGTGGGTGTCTCTTCGAGCAAGGATGGATCCTAATAGGGGAGAAAAATCAGCATGTCAAGACCTCTTGTTGCATGTAACTATGAATCTTGTCATCCAATGAGTCGAGACAGGGGTTGCCATGTGCCCCAGGATGATGGGGAGGAAGGAAGAGAAAAGATCAGACACGGAGTATTTAGAGGTCAGGGGAAATGCCTTTTATTATCTTACAGTGATGGACACAGGGCATGATAAATATCATAAAAAATATTCAAATGTTCCATCTAAATTGTAAACTATACTGTAAACCATTGACAATGTTTAGTATCCATGTTTCACTATCTGTATAGCATTTATTACAATGCTACCATCCACCTACATAAAGGTATTAATATGGGATGAGGGAAAGTGGAAGAATTTGGGTATATGAGAGTCTCTAGTATTCTGTGTCTTACTTTGCTGTGACCTAAAACTTCTTTGAAAATTAAATGAAAATTTGGGAGACACTGGAGAGTGAGAGGGGGAAGATGCCACTGTACAGACTAGACACCTGATAATGCAGTGAGTAAAGGAAAAATAATTTAAATTAAAATGTTTTCCCTTTTTTTGAAAGTACCAATCCTTTCATTTAATTTCATTTTTAGTGTTTTTTTTTTGAATTTCCACATATTTTCTCTCTTACATTTAAGCTTATCATTGTTATTTCATTTTCCTATTAATTAGATTTGGCCATTATATGTAAGTTTAGATTACAGAAGGGTTAAAATGGGGGCAGGATAGGATCATTGGTTGGAGTTGTCTGGGATGCGGGTTTCATGGGAGGAAATTCACCTGAATATAAATGAAAGATATATACAATTGTTCAAATGACCAAGGGGTGGGACATGGTCACAGTTGGTGGAGAATCACTCAATAAATGAAGGAATACTGAATTCCCAGCTTGGAGAGCATTGTCACATTCTCCAATGGTGTAGGAACAGTCCCCTGAGTGCAGGGTCAGTGTCTGGCAAACAGGATGAAGAACTATTAGTTTCTTGTTATTGATGACTAGCTTGTGTGTCTCAAGGCCCATTCTGTGGTTATTTCCCCAGTTCCAGAATGCTTAATTGGAATAGACATTCTCAGTAACTGGCATAATCCTACATTGGATCTCTGACTTGTGGAGTGAGGGCTATTATGGTGGGAAAGGCCAAATAGAAGCCACTAGAACTGCCCCTGCCTAGCAAAAAAGTAAATCAAACACAAGATCAGGAGAGCAGCAAGATTTTGTTGGATTAAGTGGGTACTCACCATCTCTCTTGCAAAAAATGGCTGAGAAGGGGAAAGATCCTGCCTATGTGAGCTGTTTTGAGAACCCACAGAACAGGAGGCCTCAGGGCAATGATCTGGAGGGAACTGGAAAAAGAGATGAAAAGCTCAAGAGAAAAACTATGAGTTTTTCACACTGGTGACTGGAAATGGCAGGAGGCTAAGCCTCACCCTCAAGCCATCCCTGAGAGTAAGAGTGTTCTGATGATAGGTGTAGCAGGGTTTTATTTGTGTTGGTTTAGTAATCCAGACTCCTAATGAACTTTAGGGAGCATACCAGCTGGCAAGGGGTGGCCCTGGGAAGAGGGGGAGAGGCAAATCTACCTAGACAGCCTGATTTACCTAGCCAACCTCAGAAAGAGGAACTTGGGCTGGTAGACGGTTGAGTCAGGTAATTGACTAGTCCTGTGCTTAAAATTATCAAAATTCCAACTCCCATAACGGAAGCAGGCAGTAAGAAGCACTTAACAATCTTCCAAAGGCCTATTTAGTGTCCCCTGGGAAGAGGGAGAAGTCTGGAAGAGGGTTGAGAGGCATTTCTCTGTGGTGAGTTTGGATATCAGGGTCCCATTTGAATTTCAGAAGGGAGCTCAACTTGACCAGGAGAGGTGAGGGAGGATCTGATCACACACCCTATTGCATTCTGCTGGGCTGGGAGAAAAAGCAATAAGAATAGAAAGAGGGCAGAGACAGAGAGGCTCCAAATCAGCTGGAATCTACCAAACTGCAAAGACTCAAACCTTCCCTAGGGAAAATGACTGGATAGCTCTCTAACTGACCCAGTGAGAAAATTTAGCTCAATGGAGATGTCTCTGTTTTGGATATATGAGTTCCCTGGTTGAATTCCCAGCTCTCCTTGGAGTAGTGATCCACTGGATTATTAAACATCCAGCTGATACTTTAGGACAGTGACACATAGACATTATTTTTGTATTAGCTTCTCTTGGTTCTCTTACTTTTCTTAAAAAAAAGGTTATTTAAAAAAAATTTTTTTTGACTTACTTCACTCAGTAAAACTAAATTGAAAACATGCAGAGGGAAGGTTGCAAGATAATTGATTGAACACTGGAAGCCTGAGAAGCTCCTCGGGGGCCTTAGAGGGAAGGCTGTTTTTCCTAAGTTTTTGTTTGATTGCTTGAGTGTTGTTTTTTTGTTCTTTTTTCCCCCTCTTTCTCCACTGCACAGTTTCAAAATTAGGTGTTGCTGTCTTGTTTCTTGTTTGCTGTGTTTCCCCCTCCTTTGTTTCCCATTGTTTTGTATACAAATTTTGTCTACCTATGCTATTTCTTTTCCTTCTTTCATCTTCCTATCTTATGCTTTCTGTTTTTTTCCTTACATTCCACCTCTATTTGCTTAGTATTCAATTTTTCTTGTTTTTTTTTTTTGTGTCTATCTCCTCTATTCTTTATTTTCTTTCTTTTTTAAAAAAGCTTTTTTGCTTATTGTCTTTTCTCTTTCCCTCACAACTTGTCGTTCTGTCCTTTTAAATCATTCTAGATATTTTTCTCTATTTGGTTTTCATTTCACAGTTTGTACCCCACTTCTTTACTGTTATTTCTCCGCATTTCTTACATGAGTTAATTATTCATTTTCCTAGGTCTTATTCATTTTCCTAGGTCTTCATTTTACTATTATTATTACTATTAATCTTTTTCTCTTCATACTTCTTTCTCTGGCCCTAATCTTTTTCTTTCAAGGGAATACAGAAAACAGCAAGAAAAATAAAAAAGAAGAACAAAGTGTCAAGTGAAAACTTATCACATACACAGAAATAGCAACTAAATAAAACCCTAGAGCAAAGAGAGAAACTAATCAACAGAATAAACACATCAAGATAAAGAGATGCCTAAACACAAACAAAGAATTATAAACCATATTAAGATACAAGAAGTCATGGACAAGTCCAATGAGCAAACTAAAAACAGAATGAGATGCAGAAAATGGAACAACTAATCAGAAATGTCCAAACAAATATCATGAGCCAACTTAATGAATTGCAGGAAGAGATTAAGGCTATTAAGAAGACACTAGGAGAACATACTGAAGAAATTGTAAACATACATTAAAAGGTAATTAATATAATCATGATGAAAGGCACAATCAAAGAAATGAAAAAGACACTATGAGCACATAACAGCAGATTTGAACAGGCAGAAGTAAGAATTAGTGATGTGGAAGACAGTCTATCTGAAATCAAACAGATAGAAGAAAAGAAAGAAAAATTTCCAGCCAAGAATTCTCTATCCAGCAAAGCTAGCATTCAAAAATGATGGAACTTACAAAACATTCAGAGATAAACAGAAATTAAGGGAGTATGCCCATAAGAAACCTGCCCTTCACAAAATACTAAAGGGAGTGCTGCAGATTGGAAGGAAAAACAAGAGAGAGTTGGAGGATAGTGTAAGAAAAAATTTAAAAAAGAGAAATAAAAACAGTATATGGCATACATAAACCTAAAGTAAAAATGGTTAATGTAAGTAATTCCTTAGGAATAATAACACTGAATATTAATGGATTAAACTCACCATTTGAGAGACTCAGATTGGCAGAATGGACACAAAAATATGACCCATTTACATGCTGTCTTCAAGATATCCACCTTAGACCCATGGATTCAAGGAGACTGCAAGTAAATGACTGCAAACAATTTTACAAGCAAACAACAAATAAAAAAGGGCAGGAGTAGTTATAATAATATCAGATAAAATAGACTTTAATAGCTAAATTATTTTAAAAGACAAAGATGGACACTATATATTAATAAAATGGGTAACATTTCAAGAAGAAAGAAAAATGACAAACATTTATGCACCTAACCAGGGCACCTCACAATACACAAAGCAATTACTGGAAAAAATAAGTAGAGAAATAGATGCCTCTACAATTATAGTGGGGTCTAAAATATATCATTATCACCATTAGACAGAACAACTCAACAGAGAATTAATAAAGAAATAAAGACTTTGAAAAATACATTTGAGGATCTGGACCTAATAGATATAATAGATATATAAACAACACTACATCCAAATACAGCAGGATATAACTTCTTTTAGACAGCACTTGGATCATTCTCCTAGATAAACCATATGCTAGGCAACAGAACAACAAGAAAAGATTTCAGAAAGATAGAAATTATAAAAAGGAATTTTTCTGACAACAATGGAATGAAGCTGGAAATTAGTAAGTGCCAGAGAACCAGATTAGGCACAAAGATATGGAAGTTAAACAACACACTCTTAAACAAAGAGTTCACCAATTAGGAAATTACAAAAGAAATCAGTAAATACCTTGAAATGAATAAATAAGATAATGCAACAAATTGAAACCTATGGGATACAGCAAAAGCTGTACTGAGTGGGAAATTCATAGTGATAAATGCATATATCAAAAACTAGAATGAGCTAAAATTTAGTTAACTGCACACATAGAGGAATTAAAAAAAGAAGAAGAAAAAACTAACCCCAAAGGAAGTAGAAAGAAGGACATACAAAGATTAGAGCACAACTAGATGAAATAGAATATAAATCACTAGAAAAATTAAACAAAACCAAAAGCTGATTCTTCCACAAGATCAAAAAAATTTGACAAACACTTAGCATGATTAACAAAGAAAAAATGAGGGAAGATGCAAACACACAAAATAAGAAACAAAGAGGGGCATATCACCACTGATGCCACAGGAATAAAGAGTATCTTAAGAGGATACTTTGAAAAATTACATGTCCACAAGAAGGATAATTTAGAGGAAATGGATGAATGTCTGGAAACACAGAAGAAACCAACATTGATAAAAGAAGAAATTGATTAACTAAATAGAACAATCACAAGTAACGAGATCGAATTAGTCTTAAAAAAACTTCACAGCTGAATTCTACCAAACATTATGGAAAGAACAAACAAGAATCCGTCTTGAACTCTTCCAAAAATAGATGTAGAAGTAACATTTACTAACTCATTCTATGATGCCAAATTTACCCTAATAACAAAGCCAACAAAGACACCACAAGAAAGGAAAATTACAGATCAATCTCTCTAATGAACCTAGATGCTAAATTCTTCAACAAAACACTTGCTAATATTATTCAACAACACATCAGATGAATTATACACCATGATCAAGTTGTTTCAACCCTGGTATGCAAGGATGTTTCAACATAAGAAAATCAATCAATGTAATCCACCACATAAACATATTGAAAAAAAAAATCACATGATCATCTGTTTAGATGCAGGAAAAGCATTAGACAAAATACAGCACTCTTTCCGGATAAAAACTCTACAAAGGATAGGAATAGAAGGAAAGTTCATCAACATAATAAAGGGTATACATGAAAAAGCTACAGCTAACATCACATACAATGGTGAAATGCTAAAAGCGTTCCCTCTAAGACTGGGAACAAGACAAGATGGCCACTATCATCGCTCCTATTTAACATTGTGTTAGAAGTACTTGCTCAAGCACTTAGGAAAGAAAAAGATATAAAAGGCATCCAAATTGGAAAGGAAGATGTAAAAATTTCAATATTTACAGAAGACATGGTCGTGTACATAGAAGCCCTGAGAAATCTGCAACAAAGCTTTTAGAATCTGTAAATGAGTTCAATAAAGTTGCAGGTTATAACATAAAGGCACAAAAAAACAGTAGCATTTCTGTACATCAATAATGAGCAATATGAGAAGGAAATCAAGAAAAAATAGCATTTACAATAGTAATAAAAAGAATCAAATATTTAGGAAGAAATTTAACTAAAAATGTAAATGACTTATACACAGAAAGCTACACAACACTGTTAAAGGAAATCAAAAAAGAATTAAATAAATGGAAAAATATTTCCTGTTCATGGATGGGAAGACTAAATATCATTAAGATGTCTATCCTTCCCAAATTCATCTACAGATTAAATGCAATCCCAACGAATATCAGCACAGTATTTTTACCAAATTGGAAATCTAATGATGAAATTTATTTTGAAGGGCAAGAGACCCCAAATAACCAAAGACATATTGAAAAAGAAAAATGAAACTGGAGGAATCACACTACCTGACTTTAAACCATAATACAAAACTACAGTGGTCAAAACTGTATGGTATTAACACAAGGATAGACATACCAAACAATGGAACTGAATTGAAAGTTTTGACATTGAGCCTTGCATATACAGTCACCTTATATTTGACAAGGCCACCAAGCCCACTGAGTTTGGAGAGAATGTGCTCTACAACAAATGGTGCTTGGAGATGTGGATATCAATATCCAAAAGAATGATATAGGAACATCATCTCACACTTTATTTAAAAATCAACTCAAGATGGATCAAAGATGATAAAGAGCCAAGATGATAAAGACCTTGGAAAATAATGTAGGGAAGCATCTACAGGACCTTGCAATATGAAATGTTTTCATGAACTTCACACACAAAGCATTAGCATTGAAAGGAAAAAAAAATAAATGCTACCTTCTCAAAATTAAAAGCTTCTCACCCCAAAGGAGTCTGGCAAGAAAGTGAAAAGACAGCCTACCCAATGGGAGAAAATGCTTGATAAACATATATCTGATAGAAGCCTAATATCCAGCATGTATAAAGAAATCCTCTATTTCAAACATAAAAAGACAAACAACCCATTTTAAAAAATGGGAAAGCGATTTGATCAGACAGTTCTCCAAAGAAGAAATGAATAAAAAGCACTTGAAAAGACACTCAACATCATTAGCTATTACAGAATTGTAAATAAAAACTACAATTAGATATCATCTTATACCCATTGGACTGGAGGCCATTAAAAAACAGGACTTCAAGGATTGGAGAAGGTGTGGAAGAATGGGAACCCTCATCAACTGCTAGTAGGAATGTCAAATAGTCCAGCCATTCTGGAGGACAGTTTGGCAGTTCCTCAAAAAGGTAACTATAGATCTGCCATATGATCCAGCAATTCCACTGCTGGGTATATACTCAGAAGATTTGAAAGCAAGAACACAATCATATATGCATACCAAGGTTCATAGCAGCATTATTCCCTATTGCCAAAAGTTGTAATCAACTGAAATACCCACCAACAAATGAATGGATAAACAGAATGGAGTATATACATACAATGGACTATTACTCAGCTGTAAAAAGAAATATAGTACTAACACACAGGATAACATGGATGAAACTTGAGGACCTGATGCTGAGTGAAGCAAGCCAGGCATTGAAGGACAAATAGTACAGGACTTCTCTATAATGAATTAAGCAAATCAAGCAGACTCAGAGAGCCTCGAAGATTGGTTTACTGGAAATATAACAGGAGAAGAAGGTGGTTAGACAATACCCATATGGGTGAAATCTATGATAAGTTGGAAGTGAGTAGTTCTACAGTGAAGGGCTATAACAGGGATATAGTGATACTATTGTATTGGGTGGTACAAGCATGGCAGGGGTTAGGATGGATAAAATGGTTTGGATGGTCCATTGAACTGAAGGGAAGGATAGGGAAGGGAGTAAATGAACACTGGGGATTGGCAGGTATGGGGTTGAAACTACAATATTGAGAAAGCTCTTTTGACAATATGACAAGGAAAGGTTACTGGTTTAGGGTGTTGGTGGGGATGCATTCTAGAGAGGGTGCACCTGTGGCAGTCTTCTCGAGAATGTACAAGGGATCATTTTGTCATAGTGTGTTGTATCAATGAGTGAAGACTCACATAATGAGTGGGAAGGAGTTGGACTCCCATCTGGGGAGGCCCAATATGTCCTCAGAGGGTTGGGTGTCTCTCAAATGCATGGGTGGTTTCTAATAGGGAAGTCAGACAAGTATATCAAGCCATCAGTGTTGTTGTAAATAACTATGAATCTTGTCCTTCAAGGAGTGAAGCCTGATGGTTGCCATGGGCCCTGAGGGGAGGAGGAGGGAGAAATATAATATATAGAAGAGAGGGTATTTAGGGGGCAATGGAAATGTTCTGCATAATCTTGCAATGATGGATATAAGTCATATTAAATTTCATTTAAAAATTATGAAAGTGTATAGTATAAAATGTAAATTATAATGTAAACCATTGATCATTGTCAGTAGCTATGTTTCAATATTTGTACTTCAGATGGAACAAATGTACCATCCACATATAAAAAGGTTATTAATATGGAAAGGGGAATAGGGAGAGAATGTTAGGAATATGGGAGTCACCCATATTCTTTATGTGACTTTACTGTGACCTACAACTTCTTTGAAGACAAAATTTTAAAAAGTAAGACACTGGGGAAGAAATGGATCAAATTATCACTGTACATACAGGAGAATAATTATTAGAGTGATGAAAGGCAAAGCGTCAAAAAAATTTTAAAAAAAATTTTTCTTTATTTTTTAAATTTTATTTTAGTTTTAGTTTTTCTAAATTATTATTTACTTCATTTCTTATGTTTAAACTTATCATTATTATTTCATTTTCCTATTATTGTATTTGGCAATAATCTTGGCTTCATTTTTGTAGAAGTTTTGGTTCACAGAAGGGTTACAACTGTTGCAGGGGAAGATAATGTGGGGTGTCAGTGATGGGGAATACATGGGAGGAAGTTCACCTGGGCATACATATGAGGCATATAAAAGTATTCAGATGTTCATGGGACATTGTCACAGTGGGTAGAGATTCACATAATAACTGAAAGAATACTTAATTCCCAACCTGGTGAGCTCTGCCACATTCTCTAATGAAACCACAACAATCCTCCAAGTACGAGGGCAAAGATCAGTGAAGAAGTAAGATCCATTGATAGGCCCTAGATATTGATGAAGATGCTTATGAGCCATTGCTCTTGAAATTGCAACTTAGCCTAGTATTGTAGTATGACCAGAAAAGCTGCTAGATTTGATTGGGGATGAAAACAAGAGAAGACACTGCCATAGGCTCAGGCTGCTCTGCAAGCTCCATTACCACTTGGGCCATTTGATCCAGGAGACCCAATGGTGCTGGAAGTTTCAGTGCAAATAGAAATGCTCTCTGCAGCCTTTGGCAGTTCCCTATAGGGGAATCACAATGCAGACCCTTAGAATTTGGAAGCAGAGCCCTGCCATCCTCTGCAGATAACTACTTTCCTTTTGAGAAACAGATTTTGGCCTTCTACTGGGCATTAGTAGAGACTGAATGATTAAACATGGGCCATCAAGTTACCATGAGACCTGAGTTGTCTATCATGAACTTGGTGTTGTCTGACACACCAATTCATAAAGTTGCATGTGCACAATAGCATTCCATAATAAAATGTAAGTGATATATACAAGGTAAGGCTTGAGCCATCCTGAAAGCACAAGTAAGTTGCATGAGGAAGTAGCCAAAATGGCCATGGTCACCACCACTGCTATTTTACCTTCTCTTTCCAAGTCCACTTCTTTGGCCTCTTGGGGAGTCCCTTACAATAAATTGACTGAGAAAGAGAAAACTTGGACCTAGTTTGCAGATGGTTCTGCGTGATATGCAGGTACCACCTGAAAGTGGACACCTGCAGAGCTGCAAGCCTTTTCTGGGACATACCTGAAAGACAGTGGTGAGGGCAAATTCTCCCTGTGGACAGAACGTCAAGCAATCACCTGGTTTTTCATTTTGCCTGAAAAAATAAATGGCCAGAGGTGCATTTTTACACTGATGCATGGGCTGTTGCCAATAGTTTGGTTGGATTGTCAGAGACTTGGAAGAAACATGATTGGAAAATTGGTGACAAAGAGGTCTGGGTAAAAGGTATGTGGATAGACATTTCTGAGTCAGAAAAACATGAAAACATTTGTGTCCCACATGAATGCTTAGCAGATGGTGACTTCAGCAGAGGAAGATTTTAATAACAAGTAGATAAGATGACCCACTCTGTGGCTAACACTCTTTTCCTAGCCACTCCTGCCATTGTCCAATGGGCTTATGAACAATGTGGCCATGGAGGTAGGGATGGAGGATATGCATGGGCTCAGCAACATGGACATCCCCTCACCAAGGATGACTTGGCTACAGCCACTGCTGAGTGCCCAATCTGCCATCAGCAGAGCTCACACTTAGGCCCCAATATGGCTCCATTCCTGAGGTGATCAGCCTGCTACCTTGTGGTACGTTGATTTTTTTGGACCATTTCCATCATGGAAGGGGAAATGATTTCTTTTAAATGGAATAGACACATACTCCCGATATGGGTTTGTTTTCCCTGCACACAATGCTTCTTCCAAAACTGCCATCCTTGGGCATAATGAATCTCTTATCCACTGTCATGAAATTCCACACAACATTGTTTCAGATCAAAGAACCCATTTCACAGTAAATGATGTGCAGGAATGTGTATATGCTCATAGAATTCACTGGTCTTACCATGTTCCTCATCATCCTGAAGCAATTTGATTGATAGAATTGTGGAATGGCCTCTAGAAGTCTCATTTAAGGTGCCAAATATGTGACAATATCTTGCAGGGCTGGGGCAATATTCTCCAGGAGACTGTGTATGCTTTAAATCAGTGTCTGCTCTATGGTGCTGTTTCTCCCATAGCCAGGATTCATAGGCCCAGGATTCAAGGGGTGGAAATGAGTGTGGCATGTCCTAGTGACCCACTATGAAGATTTTTCTTCCTGTCTCTGAAACCTTAAGCTCTGCTGGTCTACTGGCCTTAGTTCAAAAAGGAGGAGTGCTTCCACCAGGGAACACAACAATGATTCATTGCTCTGAAAGTTAAGACTCCTGCCTGGCCACTTTGGGCTCCTTCCACCTTTGAATCAACAGGCAAAAAAGGGAATTACTGTACTGGTTGTGGTTGTTGATACTGACTGTCAAAGGGAAAAAGGACTGTATCTACCTATTGGGGGTAAAGAAGTGTTTGCCTGGAATACAAGGGATCCTCTAAGGTGTCTCTTAGTATTGCCATGTCCTGTGATTAAAGTCAATGGAAAACTGCAAAAACCCAATCCAAGCAGGACTAACAATGGCCCAAAATCTTCAGGAACAAAAGTTTGGGTCACCCCACCAGGCAACAAACCACGGCCAACTGAAGTGCTTGCTGAGGATAGTGGGAACATGGAATGGGTAGTGGATGAAAACAGTGATAAATATGAACTTTAACCATGTGACCAGTTAGAGAAATGAGGACTGTAATTGCCATGAACCTTTTTTCCTTGTTTTGTTACAAGTATGATTATATATGTATATAAAATGAATTTTTTTTCTTCCCTAAACATTTTCTTATCATATGACAAGTTGAGTTAGTTTCATGTCATAATATTTAAGGATGTCAAGTTTAAGAGTGAATATTACCCATTGACTTGCCCACTATTTTGCAGAGAATTAAGGTGTTTCTGGTTGTACACAGAGCAGTTGAGTATTGTTAGGCAGAAATATATATATATGTAGCAGTTTGCATTGTTTATGAATTTAAAAAATAGATACTGGTTTATTTTTGTAAAATGGTCTTTTCCTCTGGGCATATTATATTATATAGGATTCAGAGGTTTAAGTTTTACTTGATTAAATTATGATTAAGGCTTTGATTGGCCATGTCAATAGGACATTGAGTCTCACAGAGAAAACTACATGGCAGCAAAGAGGAGTTGGTTCAAGTTTTCAGCTGGAGCCTGAGAACTAAGCACAAAGAGGAGGAGAGCAACTGAGCCTGGAGACAATCAACCCTTGGGAGACAGAGACAGAGCTGGTTGCCTGATATTCTACAGCTGGCCTTGTGGAGCTAGCAGGGCAGCTGATCCCAGACAGAAACAAGCCCTGGGAAGAGAGGACCCCTGGAAGCCTGAACTCTTGGCAGACATTGGCAGCCATCCTGCTCCAACAGGTGGCAATATACTTTGGTGAGGGAAATAACTTTTGCTTTATGGCCTGGTAACTACAAGATTCTATCCCAAATAAATATCCTTTTAAAAGCCAACAGATTTCTGGTATTTTGCATCAGTAACCCTTTGGCTGCGTAATACAATATGCATGTCTGTTATTGTTTTTCTTTAGAGACTAAGTACGGTTTAAGATGATGTGTATGATTGCCAAGTTGACAAGGGGTGCACTGAGATATTTAGGGTAATGTGTCAGCCTGACCAGGAAATTGTGCCGATTTGTTTGGTCAAGCAAACACTGGTCTAATTGCAATACAAGGACATTTATTGACTTTCATCATCAGTGAGTTTACTGTATATATGCCTGATTACATCTGCACTCAACCAGGGACATTGCTGTCAGAAATGAGTGATATTTTATCCAATCAGTTGAATGCTTTAAAAAGGGAAGTGATTTCAGTACTTAGAAAGAATTTTCCAGCCCATCTTTGGACAGCCAGCATTTCCTGGGTGTTCATCAGATCTTTATTAGATCCACTGGTTTGTAGCCTGCCTGTGGAATCTGTACTTATGCTTCCCATTGTCAAATGAGAGGATTTTATAAAATCTCATACTATATACATATATCTCCTATTGATTCTGTTTTTCTAGAGAACCCTGACTAACACACCTTCTCCTTGCAGCTTAAAGGAAAATGCTAGACAAAATGATAAGCCAAGAAGTGAATTGTTGAACACAAAGAAATCAGAAACTGATACTGGAAATTCCAGGCTTCTGGAAATCAAGCCCTTAGATGATAGTGACCCATTTTAGGAATTAACTAAACTTGGAACTTGTAAGCCAGGATTGAAAATGCCATTATCTAGAAAAGACTTGTGGAGAATTTTCTGTCTGTGGGCTTGGAGCCCTGCTTCTTGCATTTTTGAGAGAGCTGTATGAACAAAATCTTTGTCAGGCTGGACTAAAACAGACATGCAGGGGAGAGATGGAAGGGAAAGTGACCTTAAGAAGGAAACTATGAAAGCTGAGATATGGAATTAATACATTTCCTTGGGCTAAGAGAGGAACTTCACACATGTGTATAGAGAGGTTGAATTTGCCCCAGCAGTTGAAGAATATGGATGTTCCATCCTGCTTTCAGAAATAGTTTTGCGACCCCAGACTACAAAAAAGGTGGGGCACATTCTCCAAAGTTTGGGGAGAATGAGGTCCACTCTCCAGTGCTCAGAGAGGGGTGGCCCTGTTCCTCATAGTTTGGGGTGATTGAGGTCAACACTTCATAGGGCTGAAAGGGGTGGGCCTGTCCTTCATAGATTAGGGAAGGCCATGTTGCCAACTGACTGTTCTGAGAGGATTGGGTCTTTACACTGGAGATTAATGTTGCCACCACCTCAATGTACTAAGGGGTTTGAGACTGTACCCCAGAGATTGGGGAAGGTGTGGCCATCACCCCAATGTTCTTGGAAGGTGAGGTCTGGGTTTTGATTGACACCTAGATGCTTGATTAGGGTAGAACCAAGAAAATGTTCATCGGGCAAGCCTGTGGAAAAGGTGGGTCCCAAGGATTCCCAAGGAGAAGAAACCATCATGTTAAGAATGACTTTTAGACTTTGAAATCTAATGGAATATGCCATGCAGGTTTTCAGAACTGTAGGAGACTGGTAAGTCATGTTTCCTTCCTGAAGTCTCCTCATGGTAATGCAAATGTTTATCCTTTGTCTGTGCCTCTGTATACTGGAAAGAGAAATATTGTTTTGTGGGTTGCACAGGTCTACAACCAGAAGAGAATTTGCCCTAAGACACACGGTATTTCATTAAATGATTGTGATGTGATTTTGTAAGAAACACTGTTATTGATTTGTTTTTAGTGTTTTTATATATATATATATATATATATTGTAATTTCTTTTTTGGAATTCAGAGGGTAGAGTGTGGCAGTTTGATATTATGAATTCCCAAAAGAGACATTGGTTATGTTGGTAAACTGGTCTGTTCCTCTGGCATGATACCCTTTGATTGATTTATATTCAAAGACTTTACATTTACTTGATTAAATCAAGATTAGGCCTTTGATTTGACCACATGATTAGGGCATGCAGGATTGAGTCCCCACCACCTTGGTGGGTTATATAAATGGACAGTCAATCAAGAAGACACAAGGAGATATACACAGAGGAATTAAGAGAGCTCCATAGACGCAGAAGAGGAGAGAAGTCATCAGCTTTGGGAGGAGAGATAAGCTATTCGCCTGATAGTTTACAGCTGACTTTGTGAAGCGACCAGAGCATCTGAGCCCAGAAAGAAATGAGCCCTTCAGCCTACAGCTGAGATTGGAAGAGTCTGAGCCCATGGAGCCTTAAGAGAAAAGAGGAAACCTGAACCCCTCAGTCATCAGCAGCCACCTTGCTTCAACACGTGGTAATAAACATGTAGTGAAAAAGTACCTCCTATAGTACCTGGAGTTGGACTCTTTAGGGCCTTGTAACTATAAGCTTCTACCCCAATAAATACCCTTTTCAAAAACCAACAGATTTCTGGTATTTGTCTCAGTAACCCTTTGGCTGACTAATTCAAATATGTAGGGGTTCTCATTGTGGTTTTAATTAACATTTCCCTGATGGGTAATGATGTTGAACATCTTTTTATGTGCTTACTTACCATCTCTCTAACCTTTTTGGTGAAATATCTGTCATATCTTTTCCCCATTTTCTAATAGCATATTTTTGATGTTTCACTGCTGAATTTTGAGTGTTCTTTATATCTTTTAGATGCTTGCATTTTGATATGTAGTTTGCAAATATTTCTTCCTGTATGTAGCTTGTCTTTTCACTTTCTTCACATGGGATTTTGCAAATAAAAAGCTTTTAATTTTGATGAAGTCTAATGATTCAATTATTCTTTTATGAAATGTGCTTTCTGTGTCAAATCTAAGAACACTTCTCTTACACTTCAATCCCGAAGATCCTTCTGTTTATTTTGGATAGTTTCTTCAGTTCTTCATTTTATTTATAAGTATGTCATAACTTTTGAGTTGATTTTTGCATAAGGCATGAGGTTAAGGATGAGGGTTTTTTGTTTGTTTGTTTTGCCTATGGATGTCCAATTGCTTCAGTAAAATTTGTTCAAAGACCTATCCTTCCCCCTCTGAATTGCTTTTGTTCCTTTGTAAAAAATGAGTTGAACATACTTGTTAGGGTCTGTTTCTGGACTCTATCTTTTATTCTATCTATGTGTCCATCTCTCTGCCAATACCACACTGTCTTGATAACTGTAGTATATTAGGAGTGATTTCTCTCACTTTATTCTTCTTTTTCAAGATTGTTTTAGCTGTACTAGTATGTATGCCTTTTCATATAAATTTTAGAATAAGCTTATCTATGTCTTCAAAAACCCTTTCTAAGATTTTGAGAGGAATTATATTAAATTTATACATTGATTTTGGGAGAATTGACATTTTTATTATGTTGAGTCTTCCAATCCATGAACACAATAATTCTTTCCATTTATTTAAAGCTTCTTTGATTTCTTTCATCAGCATTTTAAAACTTCAGCATAACAAAACTTGTACATTTTTTAAGTGCATATCTATGTATTTTATTTAGTTTGTAGCAATTTTAAATGACATTGTGTTTTTAATTTTGGTTTGCACATGTTCATTGTTAGTATATGAAAATGAGAATGATATTTGAGTGTTGATCTTTTATCTTGTGACCTCGCTGTGTTTTTGTTTCTTTGGCTTTGGTAGATTCCTTAGGATTTTCTATCTACATAAATATTTCATCTACAAATAGAGACATTTTATGTCTTACTTTCCCGTTGTAATGATATTTATTATTTCTTTTCTTAATCAAGTGGTATGAAATTCCAGTAATAGTAGTGAGAGTGGACATTCTTGCATTTTTCCTGATTCTAGGTGGAAAGCATTCAATTTTTCACTCTTGAGTGTGATAATTGTAGGTTTTCTGTATATGCTCTTTATGAAGTTGAGAAAATTCTGCTGTATTATTTACTTCCTGAGTTTTAATCATGACTGAGTGCTGGATTTTATCAAATGCTTTTTAAAT
Organism: Tolypeutes matacus; assembly: GCA_026826555.1. Classification (NCBI taxonomy): domain Eukaryota; kingdom Metazoa; phylum Chordata; class Mammalia; order Cingulata; family Chlamyphoridae; genus Tolypeutes; species Tolypeutes matacus. The sequence continues at coordinate 515,054 of JAKSZT010038682.1, forward strand.
TTTATACATTGATTCATATGATCATATGATTTTTCTTTTTAGCCTGTTAATGTGACTGCCTAATCTATGCCACTCTGAGTTGATTTCAATTGATTAATACTTCTCTTCATTATTGGCTATATTTTCCTGCTTCTTTGAATGTCTGTTAGTTTGTTATTAGACTTCAAACATTATGTTCTGTACCTTTGTTGGGTGCTTGATATATTTCTTTCCTTAAAAATATTCTTGAGCTTTGTCCTGGAATCAGTTACTTGGAAACAGTTTGACCTTTAATGTCTTGCTTGTAAGGTGGGACCAGAATTGTGCTCAGCCCAGTGCTAATTACTGCTAACTACTGAGGCAAGAACTTTCTTTGAGCTCTACCTGATGCCCTGGTAAATTTATGAGGTTTTCCACTCTGACTTGTGGGAACAAGCACTACTCCTATCACCACTGTGATAATACCAGGAACTATTATCTTTTATCCTTTCTTGTCGTTCTTTCCCAGGTAGTTTCCATACATGCATGTATGATCAATTTTTTCTTCCTGAATACTTGTGGGACAGTATCTGCAGATATCCCGAGGTTTCTCTCTGAGTTATTGTCTTTCCTCCAGTACTGTGTTCTGTTATGTATAGCTACCTTGGTCTCTCTTGACTCTCAGCTCTTCCTCTTCACCTTAGTAAGTCCACATATTCTGTGTTTGCCCTCCCTGCACCACATCATGGAAACTCTCTGAACAAAGTAAATTTGGAGCAATTGTATGGTTCACCTCATTTCTTTCCTATCTCTCAGGATCACTCTGCTTAATGCATTTAGGAATCTGATGTTTGATGGCTTGAATTTTTTTTTTCACATACATATTTATTTTATTATTATTTTTTAAATGCAGTTTTAGTCACACACCATACAATCCATCCAAAGTGTACAATCAATGGCTTTTAGTATAATCACAGAGTTGTGCATTCTTCACCACAATCAATTTTAGGAAGTATTCTGTGCTCCGGAATGAAATCCCCATACCCTTCATAACCTCCTTCTGTTGGCACTTAGCATTGGTATGGTACCTTTGTTACAATTGATGAAAGAATCTTAAAATATTGCTAACTGTAGTCCACAGTTTGCTTTAGGTATACTTTTAGCATATGCTATCCTATTGTTAGCACCATGTAAGAGTGACATTTTCCATGGTGCCCTGAGGACAGAGCAATAGCCCTAGGAGGTGGAGTCCAGGGCTAGGCCTATCTGTGGGTGAGTTCAGACAGCCAGAAAACACCATGATGGTTCAATGCAGTTCCTAGCTTGGAAGAGATACTCAAAAAATATTTGTTGAGTATAGGAAAATTAAGTTTCATCACAGTCCCTGGGGTTCAAGACTCTCCACCAGTGAATACTAATCAGAAGCCTGGGCAGAGACAAGCTCACTGGGCAAGGGGCCTGTGGCAAGCTTGGCTGAATAGTAGAGAAATGGTGCAGAAGAGTGGGGAAAGTAGGGTCTTTAGGCTTCAACTCAGGTTGAATCCCACTTCTACTGCTTAGAAGCTGGGTAATCTTGGGTAGTTTATCTTACCTTCTGGGGCCTTATTTCTTCATCTGCAAAGTAGTGCAATTATTCACAACTTGTGGGGGTTGTTTTATGAGGCTTTCATGAGATCATGAAAGACTACTACCAGTTATGGTTCAGCTGCTCTGAAGCAGTGTGAGAGAGGATTGAGGCAGGAGTTGTGCTGTGACCTTGGCTGACACTAGGGGTTATGTAGTCATGCAGTGGCTTGCCCAGGGGTCCAGGCTGGTCACTGGAAGCAGGCAGCAGGTGCCAGCCCTGGTTACCAACTTAGGATGCCTGCCTCTGCCCTGCCTAGCTCAGGGTCTGGACAGGTCTGAACCTGATATTGGAGCTAGCAACAGAGGCCAAGACACAGAAAGAGCCTGGAAAGTGAGGAGTGGCCTACCTTAGATGAGATCTTGGTCATGAGAACATGAGGGGACCTTCAGATAGGGGATATAAGTCTTCTCCTTGAGGATATCCTTGGCTTATGGGCTTATATGGAATCTCTTTTACTTGAGATGACTTGTCTCCACAAAGAGTTCTTAAAGCAGCTTTTTGGGCATGCTCATAGATAACTCAGACCTCCCATTTGTTTACACACTGTTTTATTAGAAGTGGCTCCCTAATGCCATGATAACAGCTTGAGATACAAAAGGGTGGGTCATTTTCAAAGATGAGGTACTTGCCCTCACACATTCCTTTGTGTCAAACACACTTGGTTCTTCTTCTTGGAAGTTTCCTGTTGCCAAGTTCTGTCCCCCAAATCTTTGAGTTTATTCTTACTTGGAAAGTTCATCATGCTAATTATTACCTAGCTAATTAATCATTTCTGACATTCCCAAATGGGTCTTGGGAAAGGTTTGCCACCCTGGCTCTTCCCAATCCCTCCTGACTGCCTTCTGACACAGTTCCTTCTATACTATGTCAGTTAGCCTCAAACAGACTGTGAGCTTACTTGGGTTGAGGGTTGTTGTTTCCTATCTTTCTGCTGTTTGATGATAAGCAGTACAGTGCCTGTCATATAGTAGGCGCTCAACAAACATTGGTTCAGTGTCATAAAGAATGAGGGGTGTATGATATTATAATGGCAAATACATGACATTACATACTTGCCAAAAACCATATAACTATACAACACAAAGAGCAAACCCTAAGGTAAATGATGGAGTTTTCTTACTAATAATGTATCAACATTGGTTCATCATCTGTAATAAATATACCACACTAAACAAGCTGTTACTCCTAGGGGGAATGATGTGTAGTGTTGCAGAAGTATATAGGAATTCTGGTATTTTCTGTAAATTTTTTTCTGTAAAATAAGCGCTCTGAAATTAAAGTTTATTATTCAGAAAACCCTTGAAATGTAGAAGGCTACCTCTGTGACCTATTCATTGTTGTATAACTGTGAAAAACAGAGGTTGAAAGTGGAGGAGTAGCTTGAAAGAATTGGATGTAATAGTGGAATATATTTTTCCTTTACTACTCTCCATTGAAGAGTACTTTGGTCCCAATAGCTCTTTTTAAATATCTGGATTCTAAAACTTGCAAAAATAATTCCAAATGAATTCAGGAGCTTTTGGAAACCAAGAGTTGCCTCCCAAATGACTTTTCTATTAGAAAGATAGACTTTTTCAGATCACCATTTCACTTCTGAGGGCAATGATTATGAGAAGTACCAGAAACCATCATCATGCCACATTGGAAATGCATAGCCTATTGCTTTCCCTTATCGTAGTATCTTAATTGTCTCTACTGATTGGTGGTTGAATGTTGCTCATGATACATTTTAGATTCAAATTATTGGTCCGTTGACATTCACATGACCTTCTAATATTCTTCTGTCCACCCATTTACACACTGGAAGATAATAAACAATCAAAATGGTAAACATTTAACTTATAGATTTTGATGGAATACCAGATATTATGACAACTTTGAAATCACTTTAAGAATCAAAAGGACAATGGTGATCAGGAAGCCAGGATATCAGTAGTCATAGAAGAGTCCCAGGAGGTGATAGTCTCTTTGAAGACTATCAAATGATTAAATATTGTGTAGACATGATAGTTGTGATGATGCTTTTTATGAAGATGCTTTGGCTGTATTGTGAGATAGAAAGCTCATTATTTCAGGACAAATAATATTAGAGCACAAATATAGGTATTTTCACTGACTAGGAATATCCACTTAGCAGAGTCACAATTTCATTAATCCTCGATATTTTCACCTGCAAAAATACAGAGTTTCACCAGAGTAGTTACTTTGTAAACATTTGTGACCATTAGAATAACCTATGAAACTCATTAATTAAAATAATTCACAGCCAAATAATCAGGACCTACTTCTACCATCTTCTGAATCTAGGTCAACTTTATTAGAACTATGGTCTTCAGAACACAAGTATTAGGATCACTTTGCATGCTTGTTAAAAATTATGATTTCCAAACCCCAGTCAAGATATCCTGAATTAGAAACTCAGGGGGTTAGACCATGGGATTTATATATTTAAAAGTTTTTCAAGTGATTTTTAATAAATTAGTACATTAAAAGCTTAATACATTTCGTGTCTCTATGTAGAATATATCGACTCCTACCTAAGTATTGAGATCACTTGTTTCTTATAAGTGGAAAGTACTCATGCAGTCAAACAGCAGATTTGAAAATGTTTCCTTCCACAAGAAAGAATGAGGAAGAACAACAACAAAAAATTAGACCTGAATAAGTAAATCAGAATGCTTATGTTGAAAAGGAAGAGAAGGAAGATTTACCATGTGAGATAAACTTGATTATGGAAAATGGTGAATGCCAAGTTGAGACATTTAGAACTGATCTATTCTTACCATAAGAAGATGATGTCAAATGCATAACAGATCTTTCAACCCATGCTAATGATGCTACTACTTCTTTTAAGTGGACTGTTTTTCTTATGGGAGTGTTTTATTTCTTGATTCTGCTACAAACTTTGACTCCATTCTCTGTCTCCAAAATTTTGCTCTTTCCATTTAGGTCAACAAGAGGGTAAAATCTTTGGATGATTGTTGAACACTTAATTTAACAAACACCTTAATTTTATCAGATATTTAATGTTAAATAATCCATAGCATAGAGATGAATACTTAGGAATATGTGATAGATGTACAAATGCACTTTATATAGGGTTATAAATACTAGCATAAACAAAGATATGCTCAGTTTAATTTCATACTCTTTCTAGATTTGAGTCTTACCCTATCCAATAAGTTAGTTCTGTTCCAGAGAGTCCTGAGTTATACATAATTAGATGCAGAAAACAGCAGGAGATAAAAATGCTATACTCAAGTAATATAATATGAATTGAATTGAAATCATTTGAGTTCAACAAACATCTATTGAGAAACTAAGTGCAAAAATTATATGGAACATTTAAAGATGACTGAAACTCAAACTTATCTGTGAAAGGAGATTATAAGCCATTATGGCTGAATGGCACAGATCAGTGAAAAAATAATAATACAAGACAGCATAAAAAAGCTCTAAGCCAGAAGAAAAAGGGAACTCTGGTGGAAGCAGTAATGAAGAAGCCAGTAAAATGAGGTAAAAGTCTGGAGTCAGCTTTATGGAAGTATAGCACTTACGTAAATGCATACAGACAGCAGAGGTCATTTTGTGCTGAAGAGCAAAAAGGGTAACTCATGAAATCACCTAAATGTTCAAGGCTGAATAAGTGAATATGGCTGCAGTACAGAGTGTATTGAAGATGAGTGTTGGACATAAGATGAAAAGGGACGTATTATTCAGCAGGGTATCTCAAATCATGTAAAGTTTGTAAAAATCCATATGCTCAGCCCTCTTCCTAACAGAGTTTGATTCATGAAGTCTAGGATAGTACTCAGGAATCTGGATATTTATTTTATGGTCAGTCAATTTGGGTAACACTGTTAAATAAGAGCTTCTGCATGGACATCAAGTGGCTGATCACTACTACCTTCCCTCCCCATTGTAGCATTGTTCACCTTAATAGAAAGCTGAAAAGACAGGAGTAATATAATTTATCTTTGTCATTGAAAATTGAAATCCATAGTTCAGTGTTTCATAAATGCATTCACACTAATAGGGAGAACAATACAGATTTTGGGTATTTCAAGGCAAAGTAGCATCTCCGTTACTGTTTAAATATTAGCTTTCTTTCCAGCACATTCTTTAAAGCTGCCAGCACCTCCTTGTTTCTCCGGCTATAGATGAGGGGGTTCAGCATGGGAGTGATTATAATAACAAACAGAAAGACATGATGGTTTACATCTACATCTCTGGGAGAAAGGAACTTGTAGTCATGTAGATAATCATGGCTGGAGCAAAGTAGAGGCTCACCACACAAAGGTGGGAAGAACAGGTGGCCAGAACTTTGTTCTTGCCTTCAGGAGAGTTCATGTGGAGGACAGCAAGGATGATGAGGTTGTAATAGGTCAGGATGAGTCCAAAAGGGATGATAAGGAAATCTGTGCCTGATACCACTACCACCTTCTCGTAGGTTGAGGTGTCCTCAAAAGAGAGCTTCAGAAGAGTGATAACTTCACAGAAGAAATGATGAATTTTCCTGGAGCCACAAGTAGAGAAACACATAGCATAAAATGTGTGCATTAGGGAGATGAGAATACCCCAGCCTATGACCCAGCAGCCATTTGCACACAAACTTTGGAGGTCATGGTGATCTGATATCTGAGGGGGCTACAGATGGCCAAGAAGTGGTCAAAGGCCAAGAGTGCCAGAAAAAATCATTCAGCCACTCCTAGCATCAAATGAAGAAGTATTTGGACTCCACAGCTGATGTAAGAGACACCTCTATGTCCTGAGAAGTCAGTGACTATTTTGGGAAAGTGGCAGAGATTAATGTCAGGTTCAAGAGGGACAGTTGGCTGAGCAGGAAGTACATGGGGGTGTGGAGGTGAGCATCCCATCGGATCAACAGGGCCAGGGTTGCGTTTCCATTGATGGCAACTGAGAGTGTCAGGAGGACAATGATGATGAGGAAGCCATGATGCTGTGAGCTAGAGAAGAGGCCCAAGAGAATGAACTCTGAAGTGATGGATCCATTTCCTAGCATCATGTCTTCATCTACTCGCTTGATCTGGAAGATCATATGAGAAAAAAACTCAGTGAGATCTCAATTATCACTGATTTGAACCCATTAAATGGAAACATTAATATTTACTGAGAAAATCCAAATACAAAGCAATGTATTTTGAACATGGGAAAAATTCATGGTTTGGGATCCATTATTATTTAACAATAGTATTTAACAATCCATCTGAAGCATAATCAACCAAAATGAAGAATATTGGTTTTGTTTACCATTAAACTGCATTTATTTGCAAAATGTTATCCTTCCTTCAGGACTGCACTGTAATTGTTAGTGAATCTGAAAATCTCCATACATCATGGGGGTGTGGTATCGATAGAGAATCCAAAAATGTTTCAATGTAGACATGGTTATGATGCACAATCACTTATGGAACCCAGAATTTCTGCATATTTCTTGCTTCTGCATTCACCACGTGCATCTAGTTTATCCTTAGGGGCCTCATAGATTACTAAGCAGGTGGCATGATCAGCCATAGGTGGGAGTTTTTATGACTCTAACTATTGGGACTGGCCAAGAATGTCTTGAAAGTGATTTGAACTGCCTTTCATGGTCTTATCTGATACATCAATTTTAGATAAATTATAATTATGTTAGGCATTGGAAATTCCAGTATTAGATTTTGAGGAAGTAGACATCAGGTTACAATTGTTCCTGCAAAAGTTGCTTTAATTTTTCTTTCTTTCTCTCTGTATCATCTTACTTTCTCCCATGCAAGAAAGAAGCCTAGCTGTGTGAATCCTTCTATAACACTCTGTAACAGCTCATAAAGATTTTTTACTTTGTTCCTCTATTCTTGTCATTTTGTGTCATATCCTTATGGATTGGGATGAGACAAGCAAAAATTAGGAGACGGAATTATAGCCAAAGCAGGGTTTTTTAAATATAATTTTTAATTTCTTTAAAGAATACTTAGATTACATAAGTGTTACATAAAAAAATATAGAGGATTCCCATATGCCCTGCTCCCTACCACTCCCACATTTCCTCACATTAACAGCATCATTCATTAATGAGGTACATTTGTTACAATTGATGAACACATTTTGGAGCACTGACACTGAGCACAGATTATAGCTTATGTTGTAGTTTACACACTTTCACATACAATTTTGTAAGTTATGACAAATAAATGTATAATAAAAGCTGTGAATTTACAAAACAACATCATATCATCATACAGGACTCCCATACATTACCTCACCACTAATATCTTACATTACTGTGAAACATTGTTATAAACTATGAAGTAACTGTAACCCATATCTTACATTTGGTGTATTTTTCCTCCGACCCACCTGATTATAAGCACCCTGTATTCGTATCATATATTGGTATAGGTCATGAAAGAATGGTCTCATATTTGTTCTATTAAACATAATCCTTCTTCCCTCACTTGATTTACTGTCTAATACAGCCACATGCTTTGTACAACACATTTAAAGTATACCCTCAGTGGTTCTCATTTTCATGACACAGTTTTGTTATCATCTTAGTCAATTTTAGAACATTATCATTACTACAAAGATAAAAATCCCATATCCCCTTATACACCCCATTTGTTAGCCCTTAGAACTGATATATTTCCTTTGCTATTGCTGTATATTACAATATTAATATTAATTATCATCCATAAGTTACATTAGCTGTAATTTTCTCATGTACCACCATATTCTTAAACTTTGGAAAAGAAGAACAACCATTCTTTCTTTTTTTTTTTTTTTTCAGGTACTGTGGGCTGGGTATTAAACCAGGACCTAATATATGGGAAGCCAGCGCTCAACCACTGAACCACATTAGCTCCCCTGAGTGGCTTTCTTTTTTAAGTTGTTTTGCTTGAGGCAGAGGAAATGAACCTGGGACCTCCCATGTGGGAAGCAGGTGTTCAACTGCTTCAGCTACATCTGCTCCCTGAAGAACATTATTATATTTATAATGTTAACCACAATTTTCATCCACCACCAAAATCATTATGTTATACATTCCCTAGATTATTCTCTAGCTTCCTTTCAATTGATATTTATATCCATATACTACCTCTTTCATCCAGAAGCACAATTGTAAATCAGCAGTGTTAGTTATACTCTCTATAATGTGTTACCATAAACTCTATTCATTTCCACATTTTTACAATAAACCTTATTAAAAATTTGGCCTACATTAAACATCAGTTCACTTTCTGACCCCACATTCTATCTCCTAGTAATCTATACTTTAGAGTTTACCTCCAAGAGTTTACTCATCATATTTAGTTCACATTAGTGAGACCATATAATATTTGTCTTTTTGTGTCCAGCTTGTTTCACATAATGCCCTCAAGGTTTATCCATCTTGTCATATACATCCCAATTTCACTTCTTCTTACAGCTGAATAGTATTCCATTTTATGTATATACCACATTTTGTTTATCCATTCATCACTTGATGGACATTTGTATTGTTCCCATCTTTTAGCAATTTTGAATAATGCTGCTAAAAAATCAGCGTGTAAATATTATTTTGTGTCCCTTCTTTCAGTTCCATTGAATATATTACTAGCAATGAGATTGCTGGATTATATGGCAGTTTTGTATTTAGCTACTTGAGTTAGCTAAAGTAGGGTTTTGCTGTATCATCAAGGAGGGAGTGTATATGGCTCAAGCAGTTGAGCACCCAGCTTCTACATGGGATGTCCTGGATTTTGTTCCCAATGCCTCCTGAAAAGAACAAAAACAAACAGCAAGTAAAGCAAACAAACAAAAAAAAACATCTCAGGGAAGCCTATGAGGCTCAGTGGTTGAGCACTGGCTTCACACATATGAGATCCCAGGTTTATTCCCTGGCCCCAGTACCCACCCTCCCCCCCAAAAGGAGGAAGGAACAGAACTTTAGTAGGAATTTTCTCTTTTTTGTTATCACATATTATAAAATGTCTGATTCACCGTCACATTTTATTCACAGCAGAATCGTATATCCTACTATCTAGCAAATCATCATAAAAATAGTGGAAGGGGTCACTACATTTTCTGAATATTTTCTTAATATAAAACCACATGTACATAAAATTAATGCCATCCAATTATCAGGTATCTCATAGATGCAATATTGGAGATTGTTTTGCATTGTTTGGCACAATATTGATATCATTCCATGTGGAGTGCATTATAATTTTTAGACAACATGAAAATCTGATGATATTGGAAGGGTATAATTGAAGTATTTAAGTCAGGTAGGAATATTCCAGAAAGCGTTCTACAAGACAGTTTGCAAATTAGGCTTGTGAAATATTCCTTACTATACTTTACTCTTGGAGACCATTATTAGCATAGTAGGGACTCTGGAAAACCTTGCATTTATAAAAGTATCTTCAGTTTTTTAACTAAGAAACTTTTACATTCTGACATAGGTCTTATTTTCTTTATCACATTCATTAACACTCCCGGATAGATTATCTTTCATGCAACATTATTTTGGAAATGTTGAACTTGATTTAAGGATTTTCAATATTTGACAATGTGTGATTAAAGTGGTAATTTTGTTCTGGAAATCCTAAATTAAATTAAACTCACATTCTGATTTACTGGAAGTTGGGACTACATATCTTTTTATGGGACAGAATTCAATTCATAACCAAAGGGTAAGAGGGAAATCATATGGAAAAGTAGAGAGATGGATTCTTATCAAAAGAAACAATTAAAGAGTCATGAGGGAACAGTTGTCATTTCTTTCCTCTTTCATTTGAATATTCATCCTTAAAGACATTGTTTTACCCTCCCATATAAAGCATACCATTGACTTGCTTTATCTCCTTTCTGTTTTATATTCCTTCATCCTCCTTAACATCACTTGAAATCAAATAAATCATTTATTTGAAATCAAATAAATCAGATATTTGACTATTGTCTGTTTGTTTCACAAAATATAGGTTCCTTGAGGGAAATGAATTTGTTCAACACTGTATCTCCCATAGGCTGATGTGGACCAGGCCCAATCAACACTTGAAGAACAATCAGATGAAAGATGGACTGAAAAGCAGACAGGGACAGGAAATGTTTATGTATCAAAAGAGAATGGGAGAAACAAGGGAAGGAGACCATTAGGGTCTAAGTTGAATGCTGTGTTATGTAAACTGCTTTGAAAATATGCATCTGCTGTATATTCAGATGTTCTGCTCCCAATAAACTCTTCACCTGCTGTCATGGACTACTGAAACTCATGGCCCCTGATAGCCTCTGTTCCCAACCCTTCAAACTCCAACCACTATAAAGAAGGAAAGGTCTAAGTTCTGCATGCAGGATTTATGCCTTCAGATGAAGTGGAGCTGGCCAGTGTAAAGTCAGAATGCAGTGTGAGTTTTCCAACTCTGGACATGGTGATCAGCTAATACTTCTGTTTGAAATGCAATTTTTAGACTTGTTAGCATTATATTCACATGGGCAATGTGCTCAATTTATCTCAGATAGCAAGGAGGGAGAGAATTCTATGCATTCTTGTCCATAATTGGATTTCATGAGTTTATGCTGAAATTTGCACATAAATTTTTGAATCTATAAATCAGCAGCCAATATTTCAAATATTCATGATGCATATAGAATAATCTAAGATGATTTTTGTTTTTGTTTTGAAACTGGGCTTCATTAGAATCTCTTTTCAAAGCCTAGAAAACACCAAAGATTTCTTTAAACTCCATTTCTGGGTAAGGAAGATACTCTATGTTTATAAATAGTTAGTTTAACTCCTTTGCTTGAACTGACTAGTAGCTGATCAATCTAGTACAGAGAATCTGGGTAATTAACAGATATAATCTGTCCCTGGGATCTGACCATATACTAATCCTCATGTACCTTCTCAACTCCCTGTGATGTTTCTCACATAGATCTGGGGGCCTGTTCCTAAAGCACTGGGAGGATGTAACTGACTATAGAGTGTTGCAAAGTCTTTATTACTTTCATGTCTCTGCAGATAAAACTAGGAACAATGGCTTCTTTTTCTAATACTGGGATACCTTCTTTGTCATTATATGTGCGTCTGTGTTTGTCACCTCCTGGTGATTCTAGATTCTTGTATGTCTCCCTTTGCATCCCACAGCTCAGCAAGTGAGGCATTCAGCTCTTTATGTTGGAGAAGAAATGTTTACAGTTAGTGATCTTGGTAAACTCAACACTGCTAGCTCACCGCAAACCCAGAGTGTGCCTGACAGCATTGGAAGCAGAGGTTAAATACAGGGCTATTCACTGTGAGAGATGAATTGGGATCTGCAGGGAGTGTAGCAGTTCAGCACAGCCTTGGTATGTAATTAGCTCAAGTATCAGAAGGCAGAGCTGAAATTCACCAGGTGTTAAGTTACTCCTCAGGCCTTGGCTTAACAGTGTGGTAGGTTGAATTAGTACCCTCCAAAACACATGCTCTTAATCTTAATCCACATCCCCATGGCATGAATCCATTTAAAGAGGACTTTTGAAAATGTTATCTTATACTTATGGACAAACTGAATGAGTGTGGGTATTAGTCTAGATTCCTGGAGGACTTATAAAAAGGAGAAACCAGAAGTCAGAAGTTGGAGAAGGCTACAGAGGAGGAAACCAGAAGTCAGAGGAAACCAGAAGATTCAATCAAAGGAGAGGCATTGCCAGTGAACCCCAAGGAATGCCAGAACACTACATACTCTGACAGATAGCACACCTTGACTGCATCTTGATTTTGGAGTCCTTTTAGGCTCAAAATCATGAGCCAATAAATTCCTGTTTTTAGGCCAAAACAAATATGTGGTATTTGTGAGAGCAGATGTGGCAAATAGAGACAAATTTCAGATTAGGTCTGAAATCCAATTCACCTTTTACTACCTTTGTGACCTTGGGCAGGTGACATCATCTCTCAAGCTTCCCTTCTCACATCTGCTAGTTGGAGGTAATAATAGGTTTTTCTCAGAGGATATTGTTTTACTAATTAAATGAAATAATGCATGTGAATACGTGAACAATATAAGACCTAGTCACAATTTTGATAAGATGAATCTTTATAAGACAAATGTATTAAAAAATAGCTAATACTGAATTGATCTGATTTAACAGCGAGTTCTCAGGTAATTGATGGATTTGGTACATGCAAGTTAAGCCCAGTTCACACAATAAGACCTATTTAGTTTGGCTTTTTTTTTTTTTGTTAGGCCAATAAAAAGGATTTATTTAGAAATGGAGGAAAAGAATGGAGCTTGCTGGGAAATGGGAGTGAAGGATGGAAATATGCACCAAAGTTTGATATGGACTCATCTAGGCAGAAAGAGTGATTTGTGGAGTTACCTTTATTAAAGTATTAATTACTTCTCCCGTTGGTAAAGCTAAGAGGAGAGGCCACAGCTGTTATTAGCTACCCCACCAATGGTGGGGGCCAATCTTGAGGGCTTCTGAATGGGGTTATCAGGGACCAATGGAGAGGCCTGTTTGGAATTATTGGGGGCCTCCCCTTGGCCCCAGAGATAGCCCTGAGTGGTAATTCAAGTTCAAAATCTCAGCAGGGTCTCATGGCCATATTTTGGCTCATCTTCTCCTTGACTCCCTGTACTAACTTGCCTCCATTCCTCCTTCAGAGAGTTCACACCCTTATTCATAAGGGGCTGCTGAGGGGCAAAGGTCATTCTTCTGTAGTTATTTCCTGCTAGTTAGGGTGGAAGACCCTGCCTGATATGGTATAAAACTCTCTGACTATTCTACTGAGGTTGAGATAAGATGGGTCTGACACCATGGTCGGAACTGGATGAAATCCCCTTGTGCTAATATCTTGTTCTGGAAGGCATTGATTCTGGAAGAAATAAACTTAGTTAGAATTTGGAAGATACATGGTCCCACTAAAAAGATTATGTAGGTGGTAGTAAGTGGGCCCAAAAATGGGGCTGGCATGACATACTATACCATAAGAATGAGAAAGACCAGGTGCCTACAGAGGCTGCATCCTCCTGAAGTTGGTGGACTACATTTTGTAGATTTTGAATGTTCTTGAGGACTATTCTGAGGTGATTTACATAGAAACAACATTCTTCCTTGAGAAATAGGCCTGTCCCTTCCTGTGCGGCTGTTAGCTTATTTAGTGCCTTATGATTTTGCAGTACCACAGCAGCAAGAGAGTCTATTTGCTGTCTAAGGATTTCTAAGGAATGGCTCATTTCTTCTATGCTGTTGGTTAACTCCAGGGAGAGGTATAAACTACCAATCCCAGTTCCCACAGTGGTGGTTATGCCTAGAACAGCTAGGAAGGGAGTGAGAAGAGGAACTGCCCTTTTATTTATTGCATGATGAGAAAATTCAGAAAATGGCATATTGAAGTTTTCAAGAACATAGTAGAGAGGGGGTAATGTATGCTAGAGAGCATGAATGTGTCCAAAGGGGAGGCAAGGAGAGGTAAGACTTATCTCTGCAGAGAAAAAAATTCCATCATGACAGTTTAAAGTAGCAGCAAATGTGAGACTGATTACTGATGAGCTGTAGCCCTCTTCAGAACATACTTATCAGCTCACTGATTGACCTGCTAGCAGACAGTACCTACATACACCCATTGGGCCCTGGGATATGAAACAGGATGCTTCTCTGGGTGTCCCAGACAAGGTTAGCTTCTCCTTCCAGGCCATAGGGGTATACTTTATGACCTGCCAACAAGATCTTTGGAGGGGTCTTTTTTTTTTTTATTTTTTTATTTTTTTATTATGGGTAAAAATCTAAATTCTCACAATACATACAAACATTTGCAAAATGATATATAAATATATATGCATATATGTGTATTTGCTTACAAAAATGTTGTTTATATATATATACATATATTTTAAGAGGTGCTTAGATTACCCAAAATATTACACGGAACCCGCTGGTATTCCCATGTTGCCCACCTCCCACACCTCCCACCACATCCCACACAAACATCTCCCACAGTGTGGCCCACCACCCTCAATGAACTTACACATCCTGGAGCCTTGCCACCAAATCAAAGAGATCGTGGAGGGGTCTTTTGGTCATCATAAGTTGTTTTCAGAAGAAGTAGGGTACGCCCAACTGCACTGGATAGTGTTTGATTGCCTGACTATCCCTCCCCTAGCCTGCTGAGCCTTGAATGGGTCTTCAGTGAAAGTAAGCATTGTAGCATTGATGGGATACTGGTTGAGGTAGACCACTTGAGGGGATGCAGTCAGCATACCTAAGGGTTTGACTGGCTGGGGAGCCATCCAGAAGGTATTGTTACAGGAGATAAAATTAAGTTGGCCCAGTAAAGGAGGGGAGGAGGAGGGTTGGGAGGCATTGGAGGAGACACATATGGGGATGGTAGTATTGTTAGGTATGTGAACTGAACTGTATAGAGGACACAATAGAGAGAGAGAGGTAGGTTCTAAGGTGATGCTGCTAACTCAGAATGTTGTGAGAAGCTGGCTGATGGGTTGTCTGTATTCTATCCCAAAACTTTGTGATGTTGTGGCAATAGGGCAGACTGTGAGATTGGCAGTTGCCCAGTGCTTGCAACTAGCTGGCCAGGCCATGGATATTTCTGGTTAGGACACACAGAGTCAACATGAGGATTTATTGGCTAAGTTGTTTACTTTTTAGACAAGATTTCTGAGGGGTGTCTGGTTTTTCCTCCCCACTAGCCATAGGATGATTTAGTAGAATACACAAAACTTAATTTTGGCTAGAGTTAGAGGGAATAGGACATAATATAGTACTGGGCTTGACACAGACACTACTTACCTTTGTTTCTTGTACAGGTATCTCAGGTTGTCCAGTTACTGGCACTCTAATCAGGTGCTTCTGGTAAGCTGGCACTTCCTTGGCAGCTTACTTCACTCAGGATACGTGCACCCAGCTGGCAATTGCTTTTAACTTTAACAGCTGTAGGAGTGATCAGAATCACAGGATAAAGCCCTTTCCATTTTGGCTCTAACTGGGAGTGAGAACTGTTCTCGTGCCAGATTTGATCAGAACCTGGTCTCCTGGTTTAATATTAGGCAAAGGCAACTCAAGGTTGGGGCTAGGGAGGGTTTTGTTCCTGAGCTCCTGGATGACTTTTGAGTTTTTCCTAGGTTGATAAAATATTTGGTGAGTTCCTTGGCCTCCTGATCTATGTACTAGGTGCTGGGTGAGGAAAGGTCATCCATAAACCATCTTGATGGGTCTAATTTGAGGCAGGTCTTTTGGAGCTATATGCAGCCTCAGCAAAGCCATGGTTAGATTGGTGACCCAAGGTGGTGTAGTCTCCTTGCAAAGTTAGGCTAGAATTTGTTTTATGGTATGGTTAGCTCTTTCTATATTCCCTGTGGATTGAGGCTTCCAGGAACTATGAAGATGATTTCCTAATAAGGGCTGGCCCATTCTCACTTTGGAGGGACTTAGACAGACTGAACCTAGGAATGATTTCCTTTAGGAGTGCCTTACCCACCTCATTTGCTTTTCCCTTCTACTGGGAAATGCTTAACAGTGACAAGATGACATGTTGGAAAAGTCTTCTGCTAGTCCTCCCCAGGATATGACCCTTGAAACTAAACAGGGGAATTTAAGGGTGGAAGTTTGTTAAGCCACCCATTATTTGAGCCATTAATTGCACATAAGGAACAACTCCTGTTGACCTCTTTGATTGTTTTAAGCCAGGCCCTGGCACTCAAAGTCCCATTTTGCTAAGTGGATCAGAGCATCTCTCCCTAAGTGAGTGGCTTGGTAAAGTCCATGAAAGATCTTCCATTTAGTTTGGAGATTTTACGACTTGACAATTGGGAAGAGGAGTTTGCATTTTTAGGAGAAAAGTCTGACTTACAGATGCTGGTATGGAGGTATGATCTTGTGGCTTCAGTATAAATCATGTCCTTTCTCCAACTCCATTAAACAATCACACTTCTTATAGAAGTACTCCCTGACTCCCATGCTGGACCTAACTTTATGATTTTGTATCAATACTGGTACAGTTATTTATGTTCCTTCCTCTTCCTCTGAATGTTTTATGAATTCTTTGTGTGTGAAAACCCAGCTAAGAGGTTTGGACTTAGAAAATGGATGATAAATATTTGTCTTTTTCAATTGAATCTTAAATGAGGGAATTGCAGATTATTAATAACCTTTTTTTTATACAAATGTTATTTTAATTCTTGATTTTGTGTATCACTGGCAAGGCACTCAATATAAGCCTGAACTATTCTCAGGACTTTATGCATACTAACTCAATTTTGACATCAGCACAAAAAGGCAGGGACTTTTATTTTTTTATCTTTATTTTATTTTTTAAAAGAATCTTAGATTACATAGTGTTACACAAAAAAAGAGGGATTCCCATATGCCCCATTCCCTCACCTCCCACACCCTCACACATAAACATCCTTCATTAGTGTGGCACATTCATTGCAATTGATAAATGCATCCTGGGCTTTGCCATTAAGCAGGGACCATAGTTCACATTGTAGTCTACACTCTCTTCCACACAGTTCTGCATGTTATTTGGTGATATAAAATGGTCTATATGTGTCATTGCAATGTCACTCAGGATGATACCCAAGTCCCAAAAAAGCCCCCTTATTACAACTTTTCTTCCCTCTCCCTGCCACCAAAGCTTTTCCAGTGGCCACTGGTTCCATATCAATGTTGTAACTTCTTCCATTGCTTGAATCACAATATGTCTATAGTTGAATACAATTAAGCCCACTCTAGTCCCTATCTCTACCCCCAATCCCTAGGATTCTGGGATGGTGAAGTCCACTCCACCTCAAATTGAGAGGCAATTTATATTCCATGGGGAAGATGGATGGGACTCTCCTGCCTGCAGCTAGAGACACTCTCCATTCCTTGGAACAGCTGTTTTCCAT
>JAKSZT010038682.1:612504-648185 GCA_026826555.1 Tolypeutes matacus
AAAATTTCTGTTATATGCCTTTAATATATTTTAATGTCTTCTATTGTGTCTTTCATTGACATAAGATCTGTTACTTTCCTTTGCAAACTTTCAAATTCTTCCTTGTCTTCTACCATGTCTTTTTTCTTCATTATATATATATATATATATATATATATTTTAAAGAAGCTTTAGATTACATAAATGTTACATCAAAAATATAGAGAATTCCCATATATGCCACGCTTACCCCTGTCCATCCTTTACCCCATTTAGGGTGTCTTTCATTAATCTTGTACATTTGTTACAATTGCTGAACACATATTAATGAAGTGCTACTAACCATGGTGTATAGGTTATATTATGATTTATACTTTGCACCGCACAAGTTTATAAGTTTTGACAAACATTATTTACAAATTTAAGACAATTCCAATAGAAATTACAACAGCATTTCTGTACTGAACTGGAAATGCCAATTATTAAATTTATTTGGAATTCAAGGTGCCCTGAATAGCCAAAAACATATTGAAAAAGAAAAATGAAATTGCAATAATTATGCTATCTGACTTTATAACATACTACAAAGCTGCTTTGACCCAATCCTCTTGGTGTTGTCACAAGGATAGACATAGGAACCAAGGGAACATAATTGAGAGTTCTGATATACATCCCTGTATATAGACTCAATTGATCTTTGACTAGGACACCAAGACCACTCAACTGGGACAGAATGTCTTTTCAACAAATGGTGCTGGAAGAACTTGATATCCACATCCAAAAGAATGAAAGAGGATCATACCTCACACCCTATTCAAAAATTAACTCAAGATGGATCAAAGATCTAAATATAAAAACCAAGACCTTAAAGCTCCTAGAAATTAATGTAAGGAAGCATCTATGAGATCTTATAGTAGGAAATGATTTCATAAAATTTACACCCAAATATGAGCAACAAAATAAATAATAGATAATTGGGACCTCCTCAAAATTAAAAATCTTCTGTGCTTCAAAGGAATTTGTAAAGAAAGTGAATGGGCAGCCCACTCAATGGGATAAAATATTTGGGAACCACTTATCTGATGAGTGTAATATCCACTGCGTATAAAGAAATCTTATATCTCAAAAATTAAAAGATGAACAATCCATTTATAAAATGTGCAAGAGAAGTGAATAGAAACTTTTCCAAAGAAGAAATACAAATGTCTAAAAAGCAGATGAAAAGATCCTCAACATCAATCACTATTAGGGAAATGCCAATAAAAACTACAATGAGATATCATCTTACACCTATTAGACTGGTGCCTGTTAAACAGAGTAATACCAATGTTGGCAAGGATGTGGAAGAAAGAGAAACTTCATATACTGATGGTAGGAATGTATAATCATGCAGCCATGTGTAGGACAGTTTGGTGGTTCCTCAGTAAGCTAACTATAGAACTGGTATATTAATCAGCAATTCTACTCCTGGGTATATACCCAGAAGAATTGAAAACATGAACATGAACAGATATGTGCACACCAATGTTAATAGCAACATTATTCACTAGTGCTAAAAATTAGAAGCCACCCAAGTGTCTATGAACAGATGAATGGATAAGCAAATTGTTCTATACACATTCAATCGAATATTACCCAAATGTAAGAAGGAATGTAGTATTGACACACAAGACATCATGGATGAATCTTGAAAACCTTATGATGAATGAAGTAAGCCGGTCATTAAGGACAATTATTACGTGACCACACTGATATGACCTAAGCATATTGAGCTGATTCACAGAGCTAGAATTTGGAAATAGATTATCAGGTGTCAGAAAGGTGGAGAATGTGGTGATCTGAATGCTCAATATTGGTTAAACCTATGCTAAGGTGGAAGAGGGTGGTTTGGCAATGGATGGGGTGATAGTGGTTCAGAGATGTGAGTGGCATGTATGTTGCTGGAATTTGAGTTTAATCAGGGAGGGGGTGGATTGGATTGGACTATCAATGGAACTGCGGTCAAGGCTGGAGGAAGGAACAGGTGAACTCTGGTAACTTGTAGGTCTGTGGTTAAATGTTCAAGGGTGGGAATGTTCTATTGGCACATATTGCAGGGGAGGATTATTGGTGCAGGATGTCAGGGGTGGGGAGATATGTGGGAAAGCCTCATATAGGGCATATTTCTATAGAATATGAAAGTGTTCATCTTGTCATAAGTTGTTATGTCAATGATTGGATAACCATATAATAAATATGAAAATATTAAATACCCATCCTAGGGAGACCTGCAATGTCTTCAAATAGATGGAAAATGATCTCTTAGGAACACAGGCATTTGCCTAATAAAAGAGAACAGGACAATTTGTCAAGACTTCAATATTAACTTAAAAATTGAAAATTACTGTTTACTGTGGTTTCCAAGAGGAAGGGAGGGAAGAATATATAGAAAATAGGGTATTTTTTAGGGCACTTGATTTTTTTCTGAATGATCTTGCAATGATGGATACAGATGATTATACATTTTGTCAAAACCTCTAAAAGTTTATGGTGTAAACTGTAAACCACAATGTAAACTACTGACAGTGGTGAGTAGCAATGCCTCAATATTTGTCCATCAATTGTAACAAATGTCTCACACTCACCTAAGACATTATTCATATGGGAAAATGTGTGAGAGGTGGGTATATGGGAATCCCTTATATTTTCAATGTAACTTCTGTAATCTAAAAAAATTTAAAATAGAGTTTAAAATGTAAAAAAAAAAAAAAAAAACTTCTTAATAATCTTCATTTCTTCACTCTTTTTGAAATCTATCACACTTGATTTTCTTTTCAGCCTGCAGTATTCTCTTTAGTATCTCTTGTAGATCTTGTTATTTGGTAACATACTCTCAGTTTTAGTTTATCTGTGAAGATATTCTACTCACCTTGTTTTTGAAGGACAATTTGCTGGATAAAAAATTCTTGTCTGGAAGTTTTTCTCTTTCTCAGCCTTAAATACATCATAACACTTTCTTCTGTCCTTCATGATTTCTGATGAGTGGTTGAAACTATCTTATTGAGGTTCTCTTGTATGTGATGCTTTGCTTTTATTTTCCTGATTTCAGAATTCTACCTCTGATATTTGTCATTTTTAATTGTAGTTGTGTTAGAGTAAGTCAATTGGAATTTATTCTGCTTTGGTTACATTTTTTTTTTGGATATTGATGTTTATGTCTTTCATGGGGGTTGGAAAGTTTTTGGTCATTATTTCCTCAAATATTCTTTTTGTCCCTTTTCTTTGACATCTCCTTTTGGGACATTGAAAATGCATTTGTTTGTGTGCTTTGCATTGTCATTCAATTCCCTGATACAGTGTTCTAATTTTTTATTTATTTTCTCTTTCTGTTCCCCTGTCTTTTCAAGTTCAGAGGCCTGTCTTAGATATTACCTATTCTTTCTTCCATCAACACACACCCGTTTTTATGTCCTTCTAATGTATTTTTATATAGACAAAATAATGTTTCTTGCTTCTTTTAGAAGCTTCTATTTCCCTTTGGAATTTGGCATTTTGAGTAGTATTTTCTTTGGAGTAAGTCTACTCATATTTATTTTGATTGGAATATGCTCTGCTTCTTGTATATGTAAATTTATTTTTTTCCATGAGAGTTGGGAAATTTCCTTCGATTATTTCATAAAATACCTTTCCTTTCCCTTTTCCTGTCTCTTCTCCTTCTTGAACACCTATGTCATGTATATTCTTGTGGTTCATGGTATCATTCAACACCAAGTTCCTGATCAATTTTTACATTATTTTTTCTGTTTGTTTTCTGTTTCCAATTTTAGTTGTTCTGTCTTCTACATCAGCTGTTCTATCTTTTATGATTTCAAGTCTGCTTTAGTATGCCTTGAAAGTGTCTTAAATTTCACCTATTGTATCATTCATTCCCACAAATTCTGTTATTTTTCTATTCATATTTCCAAATTCTTCTTTTTGCTCACCCAGTATCTTCTTAATATCCTTTATTTCTTTGGACATATTGTCTTTCAAATCATTGATTTGCTTTAGTAAGTTTGTGTGAAGCTTATTGATTAGTTGTCTCAAATCCTTCTCTCATCTGGTGTTTTGAAATATTCCTTTATTTGAGCCATATCTTCCTTTTCTTTAGTATGACTTGTAATTTTTTGCTGGTGTCTTGGCATCTGATTATGATGGCAAGTTTACACTCATATTTATGTTCAAATTCTATATCTTGCATAAGGATTTTTGGTGGGAAGCCATGTGTTACTTCTGTTCTTTGATTCTTGATTCCACCTGTTCTAACTCTTTAGGATTGTCCCTGTGCTTATTTCCAAATCCTGGGATGGACCCAGTAATGGTGTACAGAATGACTTCTAAGGGTTTTGAGAAGGGCAGCTCTAAGGCCCCCAAAAAACTTTTATTCATTTACTTTTATTTTCCTTGCATGCACTTCCTTGGCCTGCAAGGAGATGGCATTCTTCAGCAGACCTCTTAAGTCAAACATTGGTCAGAGAGTGTAACAGTGACTGGAACAATACTACAAAGAATCTTATGTCAGGGCTACTCATAGATATGCAAATTAAACTTTCTCACAAGTTGTTCTCCTCCTTTTATGGCAATCTCCTTACTTTTCCCAGTTTTAAAAAAAATCTTCTCTCCTCTGCATCCTCAACAACAGGTCCTGGTTAGTAAGGAGGGTTGAATCTATTTACTTGCCTGCTGGATCTCAGGGCAAACAACGGTGTGGCCCCACCCAGCATGGAAAGGTTCATCAGTCACAGCAGACCAAATTTCTTAGCTAACAGCCGAATCAGCTTTAGACTGCATTCTTCTCCTTCTGCTTTCCTGGGGAAGTGGACATGTGTGACCGCCTTTGTCTATAGCTACTGGGAACAGGTCAAAGCACCCAAAGCTGTATGTTCTGAGATTGAAAGGATGCATCCAGCAGCTGCAGCTGAAATTTTTACTGATAACATTTTTCTGTTGGGATTTTTTTCCCTATGCCTCTCTCTCTTCTGGGTCACATCCAACCTTACTTTGGTGTTTTAAACAATAGAACATTTTTTTTCCAGGCAATTTCTGTCTGAATTTTAGCTATTTTATTTCAGGAAGTGAGTCCTTTGTCTCTGTAATCCTCTATCTTCCCAGAAGTCTATATCTGTCTACATCTGATAAATTTTGAGTCATCATTTGGTTAATTGACTGGGTCCTTGATTAAAATTTAAGAATAGTATTAAGTAATTTCATTCCACAATTTCAAATATTTGAGCATATCTTTCTTGTCCTTGAAAACTATATTTAACATCCTGGATGTTAAGAAATTTCTGAGGTCTCAACATTTTCTCATAAACCCTCCAAAGAAATTGTTTTATTTTTTTTTTTGCATTCTTATAATATTCTATTTTATATTTTTGGTGATTATTTCTCTCAAAGTGGTTGAGATTTAAAGGTATGAATATGTAGAAAAATGAATTCTAAAATTATGTATTTCTACCTAAAAGTACAGATACACATTTGTTGAATGTTGTAAGATCTATTTGCTCTATTATATATGAGGGAAAATACTTAGAAATAAATCAAGACATGCTGAGGACAGTTAAGGAAGTTTCCTGCTTGTGGCAGGAGAAGATTAGCTTCTATTGGGCAGGCATGGAATAGCAATTAATATTATATCCATGATTGTGTGTTGTTATGAAATTCAAAGTTCTAAGGGAGGAGAAAAAAATAAGTGATAAACATTTAATCTTATGGTCTGATATGAGACAACTTATCACATTAGATCATTGCTATAAATCTTATAGAATTAAACTTATAATGAGAGCCATTCTGAGCTACAGGTCTTCAGAGTAATAGGAATAGGTTTATTGATTCATTGAATGAAACAGTATAAAATGTCAGAAAAATTTATTTTCAATGGAGCCAAGCCTGGCCTTACAAAATATCTGCTGTTGAAATCATACAGAGATTCAATTAATTTTTCCTTAGAATACTTCTATTTAATGAAAAAATGTTTATGGAAAACTAATTAATTGAAGTTGAAAGGCAAAACTATCCCATAGGTAATTGTCCTATCAGAAATCCCTTAAGATATTGTCCATAAGTTCCCAGTTCCTTGATTAATAAAGCCATGGTTTTCATTTAGGAAGATCCTTCTCAGGTATATTCGGCAGACCATAATAATCTTGGATTATATGAAAGCCTCACTCACAGAACTAAGACATGTCATTAGACCTTGTAGGCAGTAAGCACATTGTTTTCATTTTGAAACTAGTAATCACAAGATATCAATTTTTATGGGGGATGTTTAAATGTGATGCTGCATCATGTGAAGACCTAAGATATATCATGTATAATTCAAACTACATCACCAATTAAAAGAAACGAATGTGAGTATGTGATTACCTGTATATAATAAATATTTACCAATAATGATCTATTAGATAATTATTTCATATATTGTGCCATTTAAACCTGAGCACATATTTTGAAACAGGCAAGAGATTTTCATGAATCTCTTTCTAATTGTAGAGGGGAAAATGACTTAAATTAATTTAGTGTTCAGGGATGAACACAATAATCTAACTGGAAAATATACACTGTGTCAAGGGTCTCTGAGGACCTGTGTATTGAAAGTTGTATGGTTGAAATAATTTATTAAACCTTTAATCAAGTTTTATATCATAGAAAGGTTTTGCTCTTGCATCATTGCTGTCACTGAGAAAATAGATGGGAAAACTATTGTTTATAATTTAGAATATTTGGGGAAAACACAAAGCTGTTTATGAGCCTGATTTGAAGCAAGAACGTGAATTTATGATCACACAGCTCATGATATGCTGAATTGAGAAACTGGGCAGTGAAAGAGCGCTGCCTAATGGAGCTTGAGACCTGCCTCATTTCTCCTGGTTTAACACACAGCCAAGCTCATCTTTTGTCACTTGACTGGAGAGCAAGAGTCAACATGTTCAGACAATTCCCAAAGCCTAGAGAATCTTTAGTAGGCTCCTGTAAGAAATACTGTATTTTCACATATTTGGATATCTGACCCACATGCTCATAGCCACTCTGTAAGCAAAAGAGTCATCTGAAGGAACCCATTGTAAGGTGAAAAATAAATTATCAAATAGAATTTAATTCTAACTTCAGAAAAACATAATAGAGGAAAACATTAGGAATTCACTTAATGATATTCATCTCAGTTTGGTTTATAATATGGTAGGGACAAACAGTTGAAACAGCATTAATGCCTAATAGTAATAAATTATATAATATGACTTATTTCAATAAAATTATTAAATTCTCAGCTACTCTATGAAAATGATCTGGTGCATTTTTTTTTTGGTGGTGCATTTTTAATGGCAAGTCATGAGGCCAAATAGGGATGCTTACTTTGAAGTAAAACAGTTTGTTGTATATAATAAAAATAATGGAAATAATAACTACCTCAAGAGTAAATACAGTTTCTGGGTGATAGATATAGTTTTTTAATATATTTCTGTTCTGATAAAATCTCTATAACATTAAATTTACTATTTTCACCATTTTGAACTGTACAATCTATTGGCAGTTAGTACATTCAAAATGTTGTGCAACACTCACCATGATCGAGTTCCAGAAATTTTATATCATCATTTCTTTGGAGTTTTCATGTATATTCATAATACTGTATTTTCACAGAAATATATATAAGAAAATAGAACTTTATTTTACATTAAGAAAGAAAATGGATATAATAATAAAAGATAAAAAGAGATAGGGCAAAGCTGTTTTTAAAAATTAAATATCAATTAAATTATGACATTTCAATAAATGTACTGAACTCTATATAAGCCAGATTCTGAAACTAAATCTTTTGCTCTCTCATGTAGGATGCCAGGATAAAGGTTGTATTTATGTTTCTGTTTATAAATCAGCACCATGTTCCTACAGGTAAATCCCCATGCCACTCACATGTTTGAATATGTGTGAATGCCATCCAAATTGCCCTGTGTAGCCTTGAGTAGCCCACACTGCAGATGTAGCTGTAGAATGCATTGGTAAGCAATCAGTCTAGTTGAGTACTTGTCAATACACCATGAATAAGCATTTTAGTCCAGGAAAGGTTGTAGAGAAGAGTATCAGATATTTCAAGGCTGATGACTCCAGCAAATTCTGGAATGTGGGAGGCAGGTGGATGATTAATATTAGGTTAGATTAACATCTGCTTCAGGCATGATGAATTAGAGATAAAAGGTGGCATTAGTGATAAAAACCAAGTGAAATAACTCATATTGTTAGATAGCAAGTTAAAATACTTCACTCTCCCACACCCACACCTACATGAAACACACACATATACGCATTTTCAGGACAAAATATTTTCTCCTATATATACGGAATATTAACCTCAAACTAGCTGCTAAAAAAAAAAAAAGAAAACCACAATTTAGTGGTTTAGCCCACATAAAAATTTTAATTCATGCTCAAAAGACAATTTAATGTGGGTAGTTTACTGGTCATTGAGTCAGACAACTACACTCCTTCCCAATGAGTCCCTATCATCTTCTAAAGTTTTTTCCAAGTTGCTCATCATGGGAGGGACACAACCCCTCACCTTACATTGCTTTCTAGAGAATTAAATGACATGGCCACAAATAATTGTAAAGGAGAAAGGAATACCGTGCATCATTTTACCATTGAGTCAGTTGAGTGTAAAGACTGTTCAATGTGCAATCAGCAATGGATATAGACGCTCATTTTATGCATGAAATGTGTTCATTACAAATGTTAAAAAATCACATAAGATTTATAAATAGTTAAAAGTAAGAAGTCTTACATTTTCTATGCTCTCTATGGTTTTCGCCCTGAAGTAAATATGTGAATATGCATGATGCATGTTAGTTTGCATGGCTAACTTTGAGAATGCTTTAATAGTAAACTGAAATGTTTCTGTACAGAGATTTTGAAACTTTATAATGAAAAAAATAATAGTAAATGAAGTTTTAATCACTTATTGTTTTCTTTACCTATTTCTCTTCTATTTAAGCAGTTGAATTTAATTCATGATGGGAAAGAATGAGACAGAAGAAATAGATTTTATTCTCCTGGGACTCTTCTCCAGCATGAAGCATGCTGACATCCTCATTGGTGTGATCATCCTCATTTACCTTGCTGCTCTCACAGGGAATTCCATCCTGATTTTCCTCATCCTGGTGGATTCTCAGCTCCACACACCCATGTACTTCCTTCTCAGCCAACTATCCCTCATCGACATGCTCTTCATCTCCACCATTGTTCCCAAGATGATCATGGACTTTTTCTCAGGGAAGAAAAGCATCTCAAACATAGGGTGTGGGACACAGATGTTTTTCTATCTGATGCTGGGTGGAGCAGAGTGCATTCTCCTGACCCTAATGGCCTGTGATCATTATATGGCCATCTGCCACCCACTGAGATATCCAGTAATCATGAACCAGAGGGTCTGTCAGAAGATGGTCACCAGGTCTTGGGTTGGGGGTGCCTTAAATGCATTAGTCCAGGCTATATACACCATGCACTTACCTAAATGTGGCCATAAGGTGATAAAGCACTTTTTCTGTGAAGTCATGGCTATCTTAAATTTATCCTGTGTGGATACCTCTGCATATAAGTTGGTAATACTTGTTGTAGGTGTTGTGATACTTTTCATTTTTTGTCACCATCTTTTCCTCCTACACTATCATCTTCATCACTGTCTTTCACATGAATGCCCCCAAGGGGAGGAATAAAGCACTAGCCACTTGTTCATCCCATCTAATGGTTGTGGGGCTTTTTAATGGTCCAATCATTTTCACCTATATATCTCCTGGTTTCTCACATAGCCCTGGTCAGGACAAGGCTGTATCAGTGTTCTTTTCAATCATTACCCCTATGTTGAACCCTTTTATTTATAGTCTGAGAAACAAAGATATTTGGGGGGGTCAATGAAGAATATACTGGAAAGATGTCTTTTTCCAAATTAAAACTGCCAAACTTTTTATCTCATAAAATCTAATGACAATTGAGTAATGTGTGCAAGTCAATACCTGTGAGCTTTATGATCTCTGTCTCTAAATATTTGTGATCTTCTTTGATTTGATTTGATTTTGTGGTCTAATTAAATTTCATATATCATTTATTATGTAGAATTAATGTTCCAACTTTCGGTCAGAATTGATTTCTTTGTATTATATTTAATTTTGTTTTTGAATCATATTTTAAAATGTTTTGGGTGCATATGTTTGTACTGTCACAATTCTTGCATTAAAAACAAGCATATAAAACTACTTCACAATTATTTAATAAAATTTCCCAACTTGTGAAATAGCACACAAAATATATTATTTCAGTTAATAATTATTCACCAACAATTTTTTACTTAGGAAAACAGTTCAAAGGAATAATATATAAATAAAGATTTTTACTTCAGCATACAATAAATTCAGTATTCAGAAGTCAGATTTAAAAAAAAAACCTGAAAGACCAGTAATTAATTATTATGTAGATTATTATAAATAAAGAATAAATATTATTTAGGCAGATATAATGTCTATTCTATTATTTTGAAAGAAATAGGCAAATTAGAAAAACCACTAATTTCAAAACATAGAATGAACAATTTGCATGAGTAATTCTGTGTTATGGATGATTACTTTTCTTTTTTTTTCCATAGTAGCTCTTCTTTTTGGTCAACACTGCAGGAATTCCTAAAGCTACTCTTATGGGAACATAGCATCCTTTGTTTTGGAAAATAGTTTCCTTTCCAAGTCTGCATTTTTCTGTGGTGACATCCAAAAATAGTCCATACCTCTGACCACATCTGTGGTCAACTATCCCATATATTTGGTCCATTAGCCTATTCTGTGTGTTTCCTTGGAATGACCTGAACTATAGTCAGAATAGTGACCATTTCCTTCAACTTGGATCAAATAGGAAGAATGTGATTCCATAACCATACATTCCCAATCAAAGGAAATAAAGGACCTAACTGCAGTAGGTTATACTGAGACTAGCCAACAAATAGAAGCCAAGATGAGATACAGTGTTTGTAAGGGTGATAAAATGATACTAGAAGTATTGTTACAATATCTATATCCAAAAGTACTTCAGCAAAGTTATTCCTGTGGTCATTTCAGATTTCTGATGTGAAACACTTCAGAACTTTGCCACAATGAATGGAAAGTTTCCAGGTGGTGTTTGTTCCCTGAGCCTGTGACCTTTAGTTCAGATGATTTGAACAGAACTGTAAGCTAACTACAGCTGGATATGTAACATGAGGAGCAATTAAAACTTTCATTTAATAATTACTTTAATGGTACTTCTGGTTTTTAAAACTTTAAGCACTTTTCCCTTTATTAGAGAAATTATGGGTATAGAGAACAACCATGCATAAGATACAGGGTTTCTACATACTACTGTACAAGTAACACCTTGCATTGCATTTACCCTTTAAATCACATTCAGATACATATTTTAGTGCTGTTAATTGTGTTCACAATGTTGTGTTACCCTCAGCACAATCCATTACCAAAACATTTCCATCATTCCAAATAGGAGCCCTGTATATTTTAAGCTTTAACTTCCTTTTCTCTCTCATCATCCTATTGGCTGGTACCCTATATTCTAGATTCTGACTCTATGAATTTGCTTATTCTAATTATTTCAAATCAGTGAGGTCATACATTATTTGTTATTTTGTGGCTGGACTGTTTCAGTCAATATGATGATGTCAAGTATTGTCCATGTTGCCTTTTGCATCAGGATTCTGTTCCTCTTTAGGGCTAAATAATATTCAATTGTATGTATATACCACATTTATTTATTCTTTCATTGGCTTATGGATCATAGAATTACTTCCATCTTTTGTGATTGTGAAGAAAGCCTCTATGAACATTGGTGTGCAAATTTCTGTTCGAGTCCCAGGTTTCAATTCTTTGGGTATACCTATTAGTGGGATTACCAGGTCATGTGGTATTTCTATACGTAGCTTTCTGAGAAACCATCAAGCTATCTTCCACAACAGCTGCACTGTTTTACATTGCCTCCATCAATGAATGAGTGTTTCTCTTTTTCTGCATCCTCTCCAATACCTATTAAGTTCTGTTTTTCTAATAGCAGCCTCTGTAATAGGTATGAATTGTCTCATTGTGGTTTTGATTTGCATTCCTTGAGGACCAATGATGTTGGGTATATTTTAATGTAGGTTCTGGCCATTTGTTTATCTTCTTTGGAGAGATAACTATTCAAGTATTTTATCCATTTTATATCGGGTTTTTCATCTTTCTGCTGTTAAGTTGAAAGATTTTTACATATATTCTGGATATTAAACATTTATCAGATATGTGGTTTCCATATATTTTCTCCCATTGTGTAGGTTGTCATTTTACTTTCATGATAAGTCCTTAAGGAAAAAAAAGCTTTTTATATATATATATTAATTTTTTAAAAGATACTTAAATTATATAAATGTCACACAAAAACTATAGGGATTCCCATATGCCCCACTCCCCATATTTTCTACACCCTCCCAAATAAACAAATTCCTTAATTAGTGTGGCACATTCATTGCAATTGATAAAAATATCCTGGGGCATTGCCATTGAACATGGACCATAGTTCACATTGTAATTTACATGCTCTCCCACACAATTCTGCAAGGTATGGGAAGATATATAATGGAATATATCTGTCATTGCAATGCCATTCAGGATGATTTCCAAGTCCCCCAAAAGCTCCCACATTACATCTGTCTTTCCCTCCCCCTGCTTCCAGAGCCTCAAGTGGCCATTGCCTCCACATCAATGTTGTAATTTCTTCATTGCTAGAATCCAAGTTTGTTGTAGAATACCAGTAAGTCCACTCTAGTCCATCGTTCATTCCCCAAACCTGAGGATTCTGGAATGGTGATGTCCATTCCACCTCTCATTGAGGGGGGACTTCAAATTCCATACAGCTGATGGATGGGACTCTCTTATTTGCAGTTGTAGGCTCTCTTGTTTTCTCGGTATGGTGGTTGTCAATCCTCACCTTCTTAATTGTCCTGGGTGTATCCAATGAAGTGGAGAGTAGATGTTGCAACTCTGCTGTGGCTCAGGGCCCAGCTGGCACCTGGACAGTCCAAAGATTCAAGTCTCTTGGACATATACCTAAAAACTCAAGCACCAAGTGTAGGTTCAAATAGAAGGGACAGATGAACCATGTGTGGGGATGCCATAACTGAGTGCAACTCTGTCACTCTCAGGAGCCCAAATTCCAAAATAGATTTTAATTTTGATAAAGTTCCACTCACCCATTTTTCTTTTTTGGTATGTGCTTTGGGTATAAAGTCTAGTAAACCTTTGTGTAATAAAAGGTCCAGAATATGCTTCCCTGCATTTTTTTCTAGGAGTTTGATCATTCTAGTTCTTATATGTAGGCCTTTGATCCATTTTGAGTTGATTTTTATATAAAATGTAACACTGGTTCTCCTTCCTTTTATTTTTTTATAAATGGAGATTCACTTTTCCCATCACATTTTGTGGAAGAGACTATTCTTTCCCAATTGAGTGCGCTTGGCACTCTTGTCAAAAATCAGTTGGCCATAATAGATTATATAAGTCATGGGACTGTAGAACACAGTGACACAGTGAACCATGTAGTCTAAGATTGCCTGTGATTAACAATACAAATATGAGAGTGTTACTCTCATAATCCATAACAAATTTACAATACTCAAATATAGGGTTAATAATAGGGGGTGTATGGAAAAATATATCAAGTTGTATGCTATGGACCATGGTTGATGATAATAGTCTGACCAAGTTCTTTCATAATCTGTAACAAATATTCCACAACAATGTAAGTTGTTGGTGGAGGTGTGATGTATTAAGTTTTTTCACATTATGCATGATTGTTTTGTAAGTTCAAAACATCTCTTAAAAAAGAAGTAGATGTGGCTCAACCAGTTGGGAACCTGCCTACCACATGGAAAGTCCTGGGTTCAGGTCCTGGAGCTACCTATAAAGAAGGTGAACAGTTTCCACCCCCACTGCAACAAGCTAGATGCCAACTCTACTAAAATGAGCAGATTCCACAAGCCAGCAAGTGACACAGTCAGTGCAGAGTGGATATGACTCTGGCCATTGGGTACTCACCTCTATTGTGGGAGGTCCTGGGTTTGGCTCCTGATGCCTCCTGAAGAAGGAAAGCAAACAATGAGCAGACAGAAGGGATGTAGAAAGAATTGAAAAAAAAATTTTAAGCTAAGAATTTAAAAAAAAGAAATAATTATTTAGCTGTAAAAATGAGTGTTGATTTCTTAGCTCTTAGTTCAATTCTTTTGTTTTATATGTTTATCCTTGTGCCAGAAATGCTGTTTTTTATTAAAAATTTTTAGTGATATATATGATTCATATATGAACAGCCATAAACAATAAATATATAGCAAAACTTGTGAACTTACAAAACAAACATACATATCATCAAACAGAGCTCTAATACATCATCCTACCACCAACATCTTGCATTGTGGTGAAACATTTATTGCAAACTATGAAAAAGCATCATCAATACATTATTACTAACTATAGGCAATATCTTGTATTTGGTGTATTTTACCACAACCTACTTGATTATTACCATCCATATTAGTGTTATATATTTGTTTTAGGTCATGAGAAAACATTCTCTTATTTGTTCTTTTACCCCCTTTCTATGCTCTTCTCTTTCTGGGACAACCATAACATATGTGTTTGTGCTTTTTTCTACTGTCATTCTATTCTTTGGGATCTTGTTAAATTTTTTTCCATTAGTTTCTATTTCTGTTCTCCTGGGCCATATCATCCTGCTTCTTAGTATGACTTTTAATTTTTTGCTGATGCCTAGGAATCTGATTATGTTATTGAGTGCTCTCTGATGGTCAATTTCTCTCTTGCCTCATGTATTTTTCCATTGGTCTTTTTTGATTTATAGTTCAAACTTATTCTAAAACATAAAAATTTCCCTGTTTAAATTATCAAAACAGGGTCAGGGACCCACTAATGGGGCACAGAACATATCCAAGTCAGCCTGCAAATAAGGACAAGAGAGACTCCAGAAAGTCTTCTTTTTCTTCAATTTCCTGGCCTACCAGTCACATGGTGCTCTTTGGCACACTTTTTCATGGATGTGATTCTTTCAACATCTATTGGCTTGTTTTTCAGAGCCAGATAGAGCTGTAATTCAAAGCCAGGCTTTCTGCTTAAACTTGCCAAAGAAAAACAACACAGCCCTCCACCACACCTTTCCTTTCTCTAAAAAGGTGTATGCATGGTCTCCTCTCAGTTTGCCACTGTCACCTATGGGTTCTACTGAAGATAGTCATCTCAAAGCTGGTGGATAAGCACTGTTCCCAGCTGCCAGGTCTAGTAAGTCATTCTTTTCTTTTTAACCTCTTCATTTCTCTGTCCCCACTCCCTCCTGGATAATGTGCATGGCATTTTCTTGGTCTCCAATTAGCCCAAAGCTTCTCCTTCAGACAATTTCTGCCTCTCTTCCACAGTTTATGCAAGTGAGATGAGCCCTTATGTCCTACTCTAATGCCATTTTCCTAAGATATAAATTCTCTCATTTATGAAGAAGAGTTTTTCTGAATAAAGAATATTTGTTTAACATTTTTTTTATTTTTCAGTTCTTTAAAGATTTCACATCACTGCCTTATTTCCTCCCTGTTTTCTGATGAAAAATCAGCATTTAATCTATTTCAGGATCCCTTGTATGTGGCAAATTGCTTTTCTCCTGTTGATTTGCAGAATTCCTTCTTTCTTTCTTTCTTTATTTATTTATTTTTTGACATTCATATGTGTCTCACATGAGATCTATTAGAGTATTCTATCTGTTTTATGTTGTTTCTTGGACATGTATATGCTTATCTTTCAAATGTGTAGAGAAATTTCTGGCCAATGTGTCCACCCAGATTGGATGGCAGCCTAAGTCTAGACTGCATCCTCATGTCTGGCAGAAAATAAGCTGACAGGATTTGATCCAGCCTCTCCTAAGGCAACTGCAGGTGTTTCAACAGAAACAGACTGGATAATTGGACATGTGTGGCTCCATCCCCACCCACTAATAGAAGAGGAGGGGAGCTGTGGTTCTTCAGACTCTCATGGCAACTGCAGGCATTTTGGGCCTGCATTGATTAGCTTGTTGGGCACTCTGGTGGGTCCATTCTCACACATGACAGGGGAGGAAGGGACAAGTGATACATTAATATACCTGGTCAACTGAGGTAAGTTTTACCCTGCATGGCTTAGTTTGCTGCCCACACATGCAGCTCCATACCTGCCCAGGCAGGGAAGAAGGGGTGTGAAGTTTCATCAGTCTCTCTGGCAACGATAGGTGGTCTTGACCTGCATGTCTGGAATTACTACACACCACTGGAGCACTTTCCCTATCCTTGGTATAGGGAAAAGGGTGGGAGAAGTTTCAGTGGTTCCTGGGGTAACACAGGCAGCCTCCACAATTTACAGTACAAACTACATCCTTGGCTATTAGACAACTAGCAAGGGAGAAAGAGCAAAAATGTCATAACCTAAAGAGAGAAACTGTGCCCCAAATAAATACATCTAGTAAACCAGAGGTGAAAATAACAACAAAAAGTTAGTCTTAGCTAGAAACAGGAAGAAATAGCCCACTCAAAGGAAGAAAAGAACCTTCCAACTGACATTAAAGAGTAATGCCAACTGATCATAGATGTTCAAACAAATTTCCATAATAAATTCAATGAGATGGCTAAAGAGATTAAATATATTAAGAAGCCACTGGGTGAGCACAAAGAAGAATTTGAAACCATACATAGAAAAATATCAGATCTTATGGGAATGAAAGTTAAAATAAATGAAAGTAAAAGTACACTGGAGGCATATAACAGCAGAAGTGAGGAAGCAGAACAAAAGATCAGTGAACTAGAAGGCATGGCCTCTGAAAGTGAACATACAGAAGAACAGATGAGGAAAACAATGGAAAAAAATTGACCTGGGTTTCAGGGAACTAAATTACACAAAGATATTCAAACATACATAGAGAATGAGAAGAGAAGGGAAATGGGGCAGAAGGAATATTTGAAGAAATAATGATAGAAAAATTCCCAGCTATCCATGTCAAAGAAGCACAATATACTTCCATTCAAATCAATCTGTACAGACCTACACCAAGACAAATACTAATCAGAATGTCAAATGCTATAAACAAAGACAGAATTCTGAGAGCAGCAAGAGAATAGCAATGCATCACATACAAAGGCCACCAAATAAGATTAAGTCCTGATTTCACATAAGAAGTCATGGAAGTAAGATGATGGTGTTATGATATATATAAGGTATTGGAAGAGAAAATTTAACTGACAACCAAGAATCTTATATCCAGCAAGACTGTCTTTCAAAAATGAGGATGAGTTTAGAATATTCATAGGTAAACAGAAACAGAGTTTGTAAACAAGAGACCAGCTTTAGGGGAAATATTAAAGAGAATGCTACAACCTGAAGAGAAAAGACAGGAGAGAGAGGATTGGAAGACAGTTTAGAAATGAGAAATGATGATTATATCAGTAAAAGTAACTAAAAGTGTTAAAGGGGGCGTGAAAATAAAATATGACATATAAAGCTCAAAGTTCAAAGTGGGTGAAATAAGAACTAACTTTACAGTAATAACATTGAATTTTTCAGGTTTAAACTCCATAATCATAAGAAACACATTTGTTGAATTGATACGAAAATATGAGCCATCTATATGCTCTCTAAACGAGACTAACCTTAGACCCAAAGAAAACAGTAGTTTCAAAGTGAAACTCTGGAAAAAGTTATTCCATGCATGCAGTAACAACAACAGCAAAAAAAGCTGGGGTAGCTATAATTATATCAGGTGCAATAGTCTTTAAAAGGAAAACTGTTACCATAGACAATGAAGAACATTATATATTAATAAAAGAATCAATTCATCAAGAAGAAATAAGAATCATAAGTTTATATGCACCTAACAAGGATGCTCCCAATTACATGAGGCAGGCACTGGCAAATTGAAGGGATAAATATCTCTACAGTAATAATTAGAAACTACAATATACCACTCTCAGCATTGGACAGAACATGTGGATGGAGGGTCAAAAAAGAAATGACAACTGGAATCTTTGGATTGTCCATGTGCCAGCTGGGCTCAGAATCTCATTGGAGCTATAACTCATAATCTACACTTCAATGGACTTACCCAGGACACCTGGCAGGGAGATGATGATGGACAATGGCCATCCAAGGGAATTGAGAGATTCTTCAGCTACAGGCAGGAAAATCCCATCCATCTTATCCATGGGATATATGCACCCTCTCACTTGGAGGTGGAGTGGACATCACCATCCCAGAGTCCTTGGGATTTGGAGAAGAGCTATGGAATAGAGTGACTTACTGGTATTCTGTTATAGATATATTGTGATTCAAGCAATGGAAGAAATTACAAAATTAATGTGGAGCCAGTGGCCACTGGATGCTTTGGGGGCAGGGAGACAGAAAAACAGTTGTATAACAAGGGCTTTTTTTTTGGGATTTAGGAATTTTCCTGAGTGATATTGCAATGACAGATAATAGGCCATTTTTTATCATCATATAACAGGCAGAACTGTGTGGGAGAGAGTGTGGTTTATAATATAAACTATGTTCCATGCTTAATGGCAATGCCTCAGGATGTGTATATCTATTTTAGGTGATGTGCCACACTAATGAAGGATGTTTATGTGGGAGGTTTATGGGAGGGGTGGGAAGTGGGGCATATGGGAATTCCTATAATATTCTTGTAACATTTATGTAATCTAAATATATTTTTAAAAATATATTATTAAAAAAAGAAACAGCAAGCTTGAATAATATGATAAATGGACTAAATCTAATAGATATATACAGAATGTTGCATCCTAAAACAGCAGGGTTCACATTCTTCTTAAATGCTCATGAATCTTTCTCTAGGGTAGACATTTGTTGGGTTACAAAGCAGACTTCAATATATTGAAGAAGATCAAAATCATATAAAGTGTTTTCTCTGATCAGAAAGGAATAAAGTTGGAAATCAACAGCAGGTGGAATTTGTGAAAAGTGACAAATATATGGAGATTAAACAACACACTCTTAAAAAATCAGTGGGTAAAGAAGAATTTTCCAGAGATCAAGAAATACCTCAAGATGAATGAAAATGAGAACAGAGCATATCAGAACCTATGGGATTCAGCAAAAACAGTGCTGAGAGGGGAATTTATAGTCTTCAATGCTTACCTTAAAAAAGAAGAAAGAGTTAAAATCAATGACCTATCTTCATAGCTGGAGGAATTAGAAAAAGAACAGCAAACTATTTCCAAAGTTAGCAGAAGGAATGAGGTAACTAAGGTCAGAACAGAAATAAATGAAATTGATTAAACTGAAAAAAATTAGATACAGTTAACAAAACCAAAAGCTGGTTCTTCAGAAGATTAATAAAATTGTTACCCCTTAAACTGACAAAGAAAAAATGAGAGATGATGCAAATAAATGAAATAAAATATGAAAATGGGGATATTATTACTGACCCCACAGAAATCAAAGAGATCATAAGAGGATACTATGAACAATGGTACACCAACAAACTAGACAATGTAAATGAAAAAGAAAAATTCTTAGGAACACACAAACAACCTACATTGACCCTAGAAGAAATAGAAGACCTCAAGGAAACAATCACAAGTAAAGAGATGGAAATAGTCACCAAACAACTCCCCAAAATGAAAAGCCCAGGACCAGATGGTTTCACTAATGCATTCTATGAAGCATTCATAGAAGATTTTATACCAAACTTATTCAAACATTCCAAAAAATTTAACATGAAATAACACTACCAAAATCATTCTATGAAGCCTAATACCAAAGCAAGACAAAGATATTATGAAAAAAAGAAAATTACAGACTAATTTCTCTAGTGAATAGAAATGTGAAAATCCTCAACAAAACACTTGCTAATCAAATCCAACAATACATTAAAAGAATTATTCATCGTTATCAAGTGATTTTATACCAGACATACAAGCATTGTTCAACATATGAGAATCAATCAGCATAATACTTTACATTAATAAATCACAGAAGAAAAATCACATAATCCAATTGATTGACACAGAAAAGGCATTTGCCAAAATACATCCCTTTTTTTTGATAAAAACACTACAAAAGATAGAGAATGAAGGAAATTTTCTCAACATGATAAATGCAATGTATGAAAAACCCACAGCTAACATTATACTCAATAGTGAAAGACTGAAAGCATTTCAATTGAGATCTGAAAAAATAAAAGCATGCCCATTGCTGCCACTGTTGTCCAATATAGTGCTATGGGTTCTAGCTAGAGCAATAAGGTAAGAATAAAAAAAAAAAAAAATCTAAATCAGAAAGGAAGAACTAAAATTTTCACCATTCACAGATGATATGATCCTATACCTAGAAAGTCCCAAAAAGTACAACAAAGTTGTTAGCACTAATAAATTATTTCAGAAGAATAGAAGGATCTAAGATTAATACACAAAATCAGTAGTTTTTCCATATACTACCAATGCACAATTTGAGGAGGAACTCAGGAAAAAATTCCACTTACAATATTGACAAAAAATCAAACTTTTAGGAACAAACATCACCAAGGACATAAGGCACTTTTATTCAGAAAACTACAATGCATTTTTAAAAGAAATTTAAAAAGACACTGTGGATGAACTATATGCTTTATTAATATATATCAATAAAATTGATTTGTTTAATAAATAAAAAATAAAATAAAAAACCTAATAAATGGAAGAAAATTCTGTGCTCATGGTCTGAAAAGTGAAATATTGTTAAAATGTCAATTCTATCCAAATTGACATACTGATTCAATGAACTCCCACCTAGTTAAAGTTCTACCAACTGTTTTTAAAGAAATAGAAAATATAATTATAAATTTTTTTTGGAAGAATAAGGGGCCCTGCATAACCAGAATTGTCTTTAGAAGGAAGAGCAAAGATGGAGAAATCTCACTTCCAAATTTAAATTATATTACCTAGCTACAGTGGTAAAAACAGTATGGCACTCACATAAAGATAGATATATAGATGAGTGAAACAGAACAGATGGTTTAGAAAGAAATTTTCACATCTATGGTTAAGTAATTTTGACAAGGCTAACAAACCTACACAGCTGAGGCAGACAGTCTATTCATCAAATGGTACTGGAAGAACTGGATATCCATAGCCAAAAGAAAGAAAGAGAACCCCAATCTCACACCTTATACAAAAATTAATTCAGAGGGGCCAACATGGCATTAGTGTAGGAGGGCACACACTGTAAGCTCTCAGAGCACAGCGGATTGTGGACGGGGTCCTGCCCAGGGGTCTGTGCTGTGCACGCGTGGAATGAGAAGCTTGGGACATCTACCTGCGTGGATCAAAAGCGTGGATGGAATGGTAGAGACTCATGAGTTTGAAGCTTGCCGGTGGTGCTTGGCACAGATGGATAAGCTCCTTGGTTAGGGAGGAAAAAAAAAACAAACAACGGCCACTTGGAGCTGCAAGCGGGGTGAGAAAGTTTTATTTTATGGGGATCTGGCTGCCTGGAGCCCCTTGGATCTTGGGTGAGCAGAAGAGCCAGAGTGAATCAGCACCGGGTGGATGGGATGGTGGATTCTTTTCGTTGAAGGAAGTTGATTTGCCTAGCTGCTCAGGGATAAGCCCCGGGCCGCCACGGAGCCAGGAAGAGATGACATTCTCCAAAAGAGAAAGGGTTCTGTTGGAAGACAGGAAAGGAATTATTTTTTCATTTTTTGACATCGATCTGGCTGCCTGCACCGCCCCATAGCTTTGGGGAGCAGATAAGCCGACCTGAAACAGCATCAGGCTGAGAGCAGACATGAATCTTCAGAGTCAAACTGATATACGCAGCAACCCGGTGACGCTGGTGCTCGGCTCCAGAAGGTGGCATAATCGGCCATCTTTAGCACTCTGCACTGACTAACATCAGAGCTACAGCTACCCTGGGGAGTCCAGGAAGTGGGACGTGCTTGATTAATATCCACGAGCCCATCTAAGGTCCCTTCCGTAAGGGAGTTGGTATAGAGGAGGAATTATTTTGGCTCCTGTATTTAGGGAAAAAAAAAGTGAGAAGGTCACTTCAATAAATGAAAAATAAATTCTTTTTCATTTAGTTTAATAGCTAAAAGTTGTTTCAGGATCTGCACATAGAACCCTGTGGGGAAATTGATTGATAAAAACAAGCAGGCAGAGAGGATCCACGTAGAACCTAGGGGAATCATTGACCCTCCTTAGCTCTGTTTGATTGCTTGCCTGTGTGGATCTTTGGTTTTTCTCTGTTTATTGCTGGTCTGTTTCTTTTCATTCCTCTTTCTTCCCTCCTTTCTTTTTTAAATTAGGTGCTGCTAGATTGTTGCTTCTTTGCTGTGCTTCTTCTTCAGTAATTTCCTACTCGCTGTCTCTGTTGATACTGTATTCCAAACTATCGCTTATTTTCCCTTCAAGTTTCTGCCTTCTGCTTTCTGTTGTGGCTCTTAGATAAAAAATTTTTTCATAGGCCCACAAATTAAGGGTGTCAATTTCTATCCCATCTATTTTGTTTTCTTCTTTTTTTAATGAGTATTAACCTTTTCATTTCAGCCCTTTCTTTACTATTTCTCTCCCTCATAATTCAAGCCGTATAAATCAGTGTATATATATATATATATATTCCTCCATTTCTTTTCCCAGTCCATTGTAGGAACTCCGCTTTTTTTCCTATTACTCTACACTGCCTACACAAGTTAAATATTCATCTCATTAAGTCTAATTTGACCCCTCTTCTAACTTTTATCAATATTACTATTGTCCTTCTGCCTTCCTTACATCTTTTGATTCCTCTGGCCTGAATCTTTTGCCTTCAAGGGAACATAGAAAGAAGTAAGGAAATAAAATAAGAAGAAAAAGTGCCAAAGAGAAAACTTAACTCACACAGAGAACCACCAGCGAAAAAAACTCTAGAGCATAGAGAAAAGCTTATCAACTAAACAAACCTATCAAGATAATATGATGACCAGAGGGTAACAAAAAAATACAAATGACTCTGAGAAACAGGAAAACATCGACCAGTCCAATGAACAAAATAAAAACCAGGAAGCGATGCAGAACATCGAACAAGTAATCAAAGCTATCCAAACAAATATCATGGACCAACTTAAAGAAGTGAAGGAAGAAATTAAGGATATAAAGAAGACACTGGGTGAACATACTGAATAAATTGCAAACATGTCTAAAAATGTAATGGATATGATGGTGAACAATGGCACAAGCCAAGAAATGAAAAAGATGCTGGAATCACATAACAGCAGATTTGAACAGGCAGAGGAAAAAAATAGTGATATGGAAGACAATACCGCTGAAATCAAAGAGATAGTAGAACAGATAGACAAAAAGATAGAAAAAATCCAGCATGGACACAGGTAATTAACTGATAATACAAAACACGTAAAAATATGCATTATGGGCATCCCAGTAGGAGAAGAGAAGGGAAAGGGAACAGAAGAAGTGTTGAAGGAAATAATGGCTGAAAACTTCCCAACACTATTGGGAGACATGGATGTGCAGATCCAGGAGGCACAGCACACCCCAAATAGGATAAATCAAAACAGGCCAACTCCAAGACATATACTTGTTAAAATATCCAATGCTCAAAACAAAGAGAAAATACTCAAGGCAGCAAGAGAAATGAGAACCATCACATACAAGGGAACCACAACAAGATTAAGTGCTGATTTCTCAGCTGAAACCACGAAGGCAAGAAGACAGTGGTATGACATATTCAAAATACTAAAAGAAAAAAACTTACAGTCAGGAATTCTCTATCCAGCAAAACTGGCATTCAAAAATGATGGAGAGTTCAAAATATACACAGATAAACAGAAATTAAAAGAGTATATCAAGAAGAAACCAGCACTACAAGAAATACTAAAGGAATCTCTACAAGTTGAAAGGATAAAAACAAGGGAGAGAGAGTTGGAGGAAAGTTTAAAAACAGCTGAAAAGACAAAGAGAGAAACAAAACAACATATGACATACATTAACCCAAAGAAAAAATGGCTGAAGTAAGAAATTCGTTAGGAGTAATAAGACTGAAAGATAATGGATTAAATTCACCAATCAAAAGACACAGATTGGTAGAACGGATAAGAAAATATGATTCATTTATACGCTGACTACAAGAAACCCACCTTCGATCCAGGGATTCAAGGAGGCTGAAAGTGAATGGCTGGAAAGCCATTTTACAAGCTAACAATAGCCCAAAAAAGGGCAGGAGTAGCTACTCTAATATCAGACAAAATAGACTTTAAATGCAAATATATTGTAAGAGACAAAGATGGACACTACATATTAGTAAAAGGAGCAATCTCTCAAGAAAAGAGAACAATCATCTACATTTATGCACCTAATGGGGTGCCTCAAAACACATGCGGCAAACTCTGGAAAAAATAAGAGGAGAAATAAATGCCTCTACAATTATAGCAGGGGATTTCAACACACCACTATCATCATTAGACAGAACATCTAGACAGAGAATCAATAAAGAAACTAATAACATTTTTGTAAGCAAATACACATATATGCATATATATTTATATATCATATTGCAAATGTTTGTATGTATTGTGAGAATTTTGATTTTTACCCATAATAAAAAAAAAAAAAAGAAACTAAGGCACTCAACAATACATTAGAAGAACTGGACTTAAGAGACATATACAGAACACTACACCCAAATACAGAAGGATTTACATTCTTCTCGAGTGCACATGTAACATCCTCCAAAATAGACCACCTGCTATGCCACGAGCAACTCTTAATAAATTCAGAAAGATTGAGATTATACAAAGTAATTTCTCTGACCAAAACAGTATGAAATTGGAAATCACTAAGGGCCAGAGAAACAGGTTAGGCACAAGGATATGGAAGTTAAACAACACACTCTAAGACAAACAGTGGGTCAAAGAGGAAATCTCAAAAGAAATCAGTAACTACCTTGAAACTAATGAAAACGACAACACAACATATCAAAACCTATGGGATGCAGCGAAAGCAGTCCTGAGAGGGAAGTTCATAGCCATAAATTCATATATTAAAAAAGAAGTAAGAGCTAAAATTGAAGACCTAACTGCACACTTGGAGGAATTGGAAAAACAACAACAAACTAAACCTAAATGAAGTAGAAAACAGGAAATAACCAAGATTAGAGCAGAACTAAATGAAATAGAGAATAAGGAGGCACTG
The DNA here is from genome assembly GCA_026826555.1 of Tolypeutes matacus. Taxonomy (NCBI): domain Eukaryota; kingdom Metazoa; phylum Chordata; class Mammalia; order Cingulata; family Chlamyphoridae; genus Tolypeutes; species Tolypeutes matacus. The sequence goes on from JAKSZT010038682.1 coordinate 637,760, forward strand.
GAAACAATTAAAAAACCAAAAGCTGTTTCTTTGAGAATATCAATAAAATTGACAAAGCCTTAGCCAGACTAACAAAGAAAGAGAGAGAACAGATGCAAATACATAAAATAAGGAATGAGCACGGGGATATCACTACTGACCGCACAGAAATAAAGAGTATCATAAGAGGATACTTTGAAAAATTATGTGCCCACAAGAATGATAATTTAGAGGAAATGGACAAGTTTCTGGAAACTCACAAACAGCCTACATTGATGAAAGAAGAAATAGATGAACACCACAGTCCAATTACAAGTAAAGAGATAGACTCAGTCATCAAAAACCTCCCAACTAAGAAGAGCCCCTGACCAGATTGCTTCACAGCTGAATTCTATGAAACATTCTGGAAAGAGCTAAAACCAATTCTACTTAACCTCTTCCAAGAAATAGTAGTAGAAGGAATATTGCCTAACTCATTCTGTGATGCTAAGATCACCCTAATACCAAAACCAAATAAAGATGCCACAGGAAAGGAATATTACAAAGCAATTTCTCTAATGAACCGAGATGCGAAAATCCTCAACAAAATACTTGCTAATCACATTTAACAACATGTCAAGTGGATTATACACCATGAGCAAGTGGGTTTCATCCCAGGTATGCAAGGATGGTTCAATATAAGAAAATCAATCAATGTAATACACCACATAAACAGACTGAAAGAAAAAAATCACATGGTCATCTATATAGATGCAGAAAAAGCATTCAACGAAATATAGCACTCTTTCCTCATAAAAACACTACAAAAGATAGGAATAGATGGAAACTTTCTGAATATGATAAAGGGTATATATGAAAAACCCAAAGCTAACATCAATTTCAATGGTGAAATACTAAAAGCCTTCCCTCTGAGATCGGGAACAAGACAAGGATGCCCACTATCACCACTCCTATTTAATATTGTCTTAGAAGTACTTGCGTGAGCACTGAGACAAGAAAATGACATAAAAGAAATCCAGATTGGAAAAGAAGAAGTAAAAATTTCATTATTGCCAGATGACATGATCCTATACATAGAAAGCCCTGAGAAACCTAAAACAAGGCTTCTAGAACTTATAAAGGAGTTCAGGAATGTTGCAGGCTATAATATCAATGCTGAAAAATCAGTAGCATTTCTATACACCAACGGGCAAACTGAGGAGGAAATCAGTCAAAAAATACCATTTACAATAGTAATTAAAATAATCAAATACGTAAGAATAAATTTAACAAAAGATGTAAAGAACTTATATACAGAAAATTACACAACACTGTTAAAGGAAATCAAAGAAAACTTAAATAAATGGAAAAATATTCCCTGTTCATGGATAGGAAGACTAAACATCATCAAGATGTCTATCCTACCCAAACTAAACTACAGATTTAATGCAATCCCAATAAAAGTCAATACTGTATTTTTTAAGGAACTGGAAAAACTAACCACAAAATATATTTTGAGAGGCAAGAGGCACCGAATTGCCAGAGACATATTCAAAAAGTAAAATGAAGTTGGAGGTTTCACAATACCTGACTTTAAAACATACTACAAAGCTCCAGTGATGCAAACTGCATGGTATTGGCACAAGGATAGACCTACTGACAAATGGAACCAAATTGAGAGTTCTGAAACAGATCCTCGCATATACAGTTATCTGATATTTGACAAGGCCACGAAGCCCACTCAGTTGGGAGAGAATGGCTTCTTTAACAAGTGGTGCTTGGAGAACTGGATATCCATATCCAAAGAATGAGAGAAGAATACCATCTCACACCTTATACAAAAATCAACTCAAGATGGATCAAAGATCTAAATATAAGAGCCAAAACCATAAAGACTTTGGAAGATAATGTAGGGAAGCATCTACAGGACCTGGTAATAGGAAATGCTTTCATGAACTTCACAGCCAAAGCACGGGAAGCAAGAGAAAAAATAAATAAATGGGATCTCATCAAAATTAAAAACTTCTGCACCTCAGAGGATGTTATTAAGAAAATAAAAAGGCGGCTTACCCAATTGGAGAAAATATTTGGCAACCATTCATCTGATAGGAGCCTAATATCCTGCATATATAAAGAAATCCTACACCTTGAAAATAAAAGGACAAACAACTCATTTAAAAAATGGGCAAGTGACCTGAAAATACACTTCTCCAAAGAAGAAATACAAATGGCTAAAAAGCACATGAAAAAATTCTCAACATTGTTTGCTAGCAGGTAAATGCAAATCAAAACAACACTGAGGTACCATCTTACACCCATCAGAATGACAGCTATTAAAAAAAACAGGAGACACTAAATGTTGGAGAGGATGTGGAGGAATAGGAACCCTCATCCACTGTTGGTGGGACTGTGTTATGGTCCAGCCACTGTGGAGGACAGTTTGGCAGTTCCTTAGAAAACTAACAATAAGATCTTCCATATGATCCAACAATTCCACTGCTGGGTATATACCCAGAAGAATTGAAAGAAAAGTCACAAACAGTTATATGCACACCAATGTTCATAGTGGCATGGTTCACCTTTGCCAAAAGTTTGAATCAGCCACGGTGCCCATCAACAGATAAATGGATAAGCAAAATGTGGTACATACATACAATGGAATATTACTCAGCAGTAAGAAGGAATAAAGTGCTAACACATGGAATAATGTGGATGAATTTTGAAGACCTTTTGTTGAGTGAAGCAAGCCAGGCACTGAAGGATGAACAGTATATGACCTCACTGATTTGAACAGAGGAAAGTGAGCAGTCTCTGAGATCCATTGTCTGAAAGATAGGTTAACAAGGGAGAGAACAAGAAGAGCAGGCTTTGAGCCATCACCCATATGCACATAATCTATGGTGAAGGGATAGTGTAGAGTTGCATATTGAAGGATAGGACAGATGGGTAGTGATATTACTGGGTTTGATGGTGCAGCATTGACAGGTGGGTAGATTAGTAAGGGCAGGTTCAAATAACCAGGGCATGTAACTATGAATCCTGACATTCCATGAGTCAAGACAGGGTAGTGTCATATGCCCCAGGGGGGTGGGGAGGAAGGAACAGTTAAGATCTAATGGGGTATTTAGTGGTCATGGGAAAGGTTTTTCATTACCTTACTCTAATAGATACAGGACATGGTAAATATCATCAAAACTTATTAAACTGTATTGTCTAAATTGTAAACTATACTGTTAATGATTGACAATGTTTAGTTGCTATATTTTGCTATCTGTATAACAGTTATAATAATGCTAACATCCCCCCAAAAATTGCCGTTTAATATGGGGTTGGGAAGGGGGTGTTGGTTTGGTATCTGGGAGTCTCTGCTACTCTGTGTGTGACTTTGCTGTGACCTAAAACTTCTTTGAAAATTAAATGAAAATTTGGGAGTCAATGTGGATTGAGAGGGGGAAGATGTCACGGCACACTGGACATCTGATAACACAGTGATAAAAGGAAAAAAAGAATATATATATATATATATATATATATTTCTTAAGGCATTTCTTTGGCTTTTTTCCCTATTTTTTGAATGTCCCAATCCAGTAATTATATTTTATTTTTTTTTGTTTTTTCTTTGATTGTTTTTTTTTCCCTGTGTTTCCTTATGTTTGTCTCTTGCATGTAAGCTTATCATGGTTGTTTCTTTTTCCTGTTAAGTCTATTTGATTATTTTATGGACTATATGTTCATGGAAGATTTGTATCACAGAAGGGTTACAATGGGTACTGCAGGGGATTATTGGTGGGGGGTTTCTGGAAGGGGGGATTCATGGGAGTTAGTTCACTCGAATATACATGAAAGATATACAAAATCGATCAAAAGATAAAAAGATGGGGCATGGTCACACTGGGTGAACAATCACACAATAAATGAAGGAATCTGAATTCCCATCCTGGAGAGCTTTTCCACATTCTCCAAGGGGGCAGCAACAGTCCTCTGAGTGCAGGGACAGGGTCTGTCAAAAGAGGATGATCCACTGATGAGTTCTTTTTATTGATGACTACACTTATGAGTCTTTTTTCTTGTAACTGAATCTGAGCTTACTGTTATGATGTGCCTAAGGGTTGCCACCTGAGAGCCTCCTTGTTTCTCAAATGTGGCCTCTCTCTAAGCCAAACTCAGCATATGGATTACTTTCCAACCAACGTGGGAAATGACGCTGGGGATGAGCCTCCCTGGCAATGAGGGATTAAGACTAAGTGCCAACTGGCAACACAACTGGAAAAAGACCTTGAATAAAAGGGGGAAAAGGTAAAGACAAATGAGTTCAAGTGGCTAAGAGACTTCAAAGAGAGTTGGGAGGTCATCCCAGAGGTAACGCTTACACACACTTCAGTAGGAGCTCATAGAACATCAAAGTGCATGTCACCCCACACAGAGGGGCTCCTGAGAGCTCTGGAGACACCCAGGTCCTATATCAGGGGGGATAGCCCCAGAGATTGATGCCTTACCAGTGGGCTCTATTTTGGAATCTGTGCTCCTGAGAGTGACAGAATTGGACTCAAATAAGTCCTCCCTGCACATGGTTCATCAGTCCCTTCTATTCAAACTTATATGTGATGCTGGAGCTTTTAGGTATACTTCCAGATAATGGAGCCTCTGGCCTGCCTATGTGCCAGGTGTGCGTGGAATCTCGGTGGAGCTGCAAGTCCTTCCCTACAGCTCAATAGACTAATCCAAGCCACCAGACGAGGAGACATCGAAGGGCAATGGCCAGCCCAGGAAATGGAGAAGCCTGGCATCGTCAGGCAGGATCAACCCACCCACCATATCCATGGGATATAAGCCCTCTCTCACTTGGAGGTGCAGTGGACATCACCATCCCAGTCCCCTCAGTATTGGGGGAAGAATTATGGACTAGAGTGGACTCGATGGTATTCTGTTGTACACATATGGTGATTCTAGCAATGGAAGAAATTATAAGAGTGAGGTAGAGCCAGTGGCCACTGGACTCTTTTGGGACAGGGAGGGGATGTGCAGTTGAAATACAGGGGCTTCTTTGGGATTTGGAGATTGTCCTGAGTGCTGTTGTGGCAACGGATGTAGGCCATTTTAAATCAGCACACACCATTCAGAACTGTGTGGGAGAGAGTGTGGACTACGCTTTGAACTGTGGTCTATGGTTGATGGCATGGCCCCAGGATGTGTAATTCCATTGAGGGTGATGGGCAACACTTGTGAGAGATGTCTGTGTGGGATGTGGTGGGAGGTGTGGGAGGTGGGGAACATGGGAATCAGGTAGGTTCCATGTAATATTTTAGGTAATCTAACCACCTCTTAAAATATATATATAGCTGTGCCTGGAGGGGACCCGCCGCCATCTCTGGTCTCTCGGCCTTCTGAAGGCCCACTGGGTTCTATAATCCTTATGGGGTACCAACCTTGTGCATCCGGGAGATCTACGCTCCCACCTGGAATCACACGCGAAACTAAGCCTCCAAAAAAGCGTTGCCTCCTCGCTCCGCGGTGGGATTATCCAGAAGGAACTCCAAACGGAGGTAGTACCCCTCTCTCTTCTGCACCTCCTTCCGCTTCACCCGGCCTGAAGTCATACCCGCCTCCACCGGAGAAGTAGTGGAATATATTTCTACCCCCCCCCAAACCAGTCTTTAAGAGATTGCAGTATGACTTCATTTCCTTGGGCATTTGTAAAATAATTCACCGATTGAAGTCAATGAATATTAGTGACAATACCACCCTGCATTTTCCGATTTCCTGCACCTGGAAGTTGTGATTTTTAAGGTAAATTTCTTTTCCAAAAAGTCATTAAAGAAGAGCAGTTGATTATGACAATAAAAAAAAACTAGCCTAAAAAACTATGCATGCACACACACGGACCTAACATTAAATGATAAAATTGAAGCTCTTTTCTACATTATATGAAACCACATCATATATAATCCACAAGATGTTTTGGTAGATTCACTGTTAATTGCCTTGTAGCTTCTGTTGTTACTGTGAAATGTATCTTTTTTGTTACATTTTCTAATTGTTGCTGGGGACATGATTAATATTTTTGTATATTTTGTATTGGTTGATGTATTTTTTATTTTAAATTCTGCAGCCTTTCTCAGTTCTATTTGCTCTAATAATTTATAGATTCTCTTGGATTATCTATCCTATTAATCTGTGAATAATGGCATATTCCTCCTTTCCAATATATATAGCTGTTCTTTTCTTTTTTAACCTTGTCTTACTGTACCACTGTGCTTATTAAGATATTGAGTACAGAGAGAAACAGTAGCAGTGGTAGAGGGTTTCCTTATCTTGCTCCTGAATTTACAAGGGAATTCTACAAAATGAGAATTCAGGACTCTAAATTTTCTTAGAAAAAATCCACAAGTTTTTATATGTTGTATTATTATTCAATTTTTATTAATTCTTAATTTTTGTTATGCTTGCTTCTTTGACCCATGAGTTATTTCTAATTTCCAAACATTTTAAAATCATATTGTGAAATCATTCTTCATCTTATTTTCAGTAAAAAACTTCATCTTGTTTTCTGCTTTATAATGCTTAATGCTTTTGTACCTTCTTGTAATAAGAAGTAAAATTATACACAAGCTGCTCATCCCAATAGATTTTGGTAATATATAGGGTTTTTTCCTATAGGAAAAGTGTGATTTTGATGGAGTGTGATACAATAATGGAGTTATTATTGATTTTATACTTGTGCTTTTTAAAAGTTTTATTTTGATTTAATTCAACCTTAAAGAAAAGTTGTGAGAATATTACAAAAAACTGCCATATAATATTGATGGTGGTAGCACAATATTGTGAATGCAATTAATACACTGAATTGTATGCTTGAAAGTGGTTAAAATGGGAAATTTTGAGTTGTGCATATGTTACTTGAATAAAAATTTTTAAAAAAGAAAAAAAATATATATAACATTTTTGTAAGCAAATGCACATATATGCATATATATTTATATATCATTTTACAAATATTGGTATGTATTGTGAAAATTTTGATTTTTACCCACAATAAAAAATAAATTGAAAAAATATATATATAGCTCAGCAAACAAGTTACTAGCTCAAGGTGAGTATAAGAAAGCTATGGAACATTTGACCAATGCCACTGCCCTGTGTGAACAGCCACAGATGTGATGGCTATTTTTTTTTTTAATTTTTTATTTATTTTTATTGTGGGTAAAAATCAAAATTCTCACAATACATACAAACATTTGCAAAATGATATATAAATATATATGCATATATGTGTATTTGCTTACAAAAATGTTATATATATATACATATATTTTAAGAGGTGCTATTCAAACCTATATGTGATGCTGGAGTTTTTAGGTATACTTCCAGAGACTGGAGCCTTTGGCCTACCTATGTGCCAGGTGTTCATGAAATCTCGGTGGAGCTGCAACTCCTACCCTATAGCTCAATGGACTCATCCAAGTCACCTGGTGAGGAGACAATGACAGCTAGTTTTACAGTGAACTTTTCCACCACTGGAGTTCCAGGTGCTTCTTACTAAGCTCATAATGATCTGTCAGAGAACTGTAAGTTCTCAGAGCTTGGTAGAAGATGATGTGGAATGAAAAACAAATTTGGAGATCCTAACATCTCAATTTAAGGTATTTAAAAAGTACTCAACTTGGAATATAAAGAACTCTGGGAGGATAAGTTCAAATATACTTGACAAGGACTCGAGAATCATACTGAAACTTACCCAGGCAAATTTTTTAACTTTATTTTGTACATTTAATAATTGAAAATATATAAAAAATTAACAAATAAAAAGAAAATACAGTTGAATTAAAACATATATTTCTCTATTAAATGTACTAGATATATATAATTTTTAAGTATTTTTGATACATTTGTGTAAATTCAGTTGCCTCTTTTGTTTATTTTTCCCAGTGAATAGTGTATTTTGATGAGGGCTTAGTATTTTATATATAAAAATTTTCCTAGTTATTGAAAAATGAAATACCATGGATTTTATGTTTTTCATGAATATGCAATTACAAAGTATGTACATTTAACCACATTTAGGTTTAAAATATCAAGTGCCCCATTTTGAACGATAGAGGGAAAATTATAAATATATATATAAGTATATATGAGAAAGCTGATAAATGTATATTTTTTAAAGCTAGTATAGTTTGCTATATATGAGAAAATTGGATGAAGACTTGATTGTTTATCAAAACTGAGCATTTAAATCTTTTGAGAGATTAAAAAAATTATTATTGAAAAAAACTAATTGAAACTAGATCAAAGACCTATCTATAAAATCTACAACCATAAAGCTCATAGAAAACCTTGTGGTAGGTGGTGGATTTTTAAACCTTCCACTGAAATCATAAGCAATGAAAGAATACATGAATAAATGTGACTGCCTCAAACTTAAACAATTTTGTGATTCAAAGGACTTTGTTAAGAAGGTGAAAATACAACCCACCGAATGCAAGAAAATAATTGGAAATCACATATGTAATAAGGGTTTGATTTTGATTTTATGTAAAGCGATTTTATAGCTCAAAACTATAGAGTAAGCAAGCCAATTTAAAAATGGGCAAGACTTAAATAGACATTTCTCCAAATAGAAAATACAAATGGCCAAAAAGCACATGAAAAAATGTTTACTATTACTAGCTATTAGGGAAATGCAAATCTGGTCATTATTTAAAAAAAAAAAAAAAAAAAACAGAAAACAATCTGATGGAATTTTGGAATAGTACTGTGGAGACAGTGCCACAGATGAAATGAAATGAGACTTTATATGAAAGAAAGATGGGGTCAGAGGACTCTCCACCATAAAGGAGAAAAGCCCTGGCTTGCTTACTATCCTGGCTTTTATTGAAAGAAGTTAAACAAAAGATTCATTACTGTACATGTGTTTGTTTAACACATGATTACATTTTTAGCATCACTGCTTATCTTTACTTAGTAACTATCGAGAACCTGTCATGTGAACGGATGTGTCTTATCTGGGTCATCTCCACTGTTTGCATGTACTGTCCTTGGCAGTTTTCTGCTTGGAGGCAGATCATACATTATTTCCTTATTGTAATTCACTGCTTCAGAAACTTCTTAAAGGCACACTGTTTTGTTCTGTTCTCCATCAATTCCCCCTTTTTTATGTATTACTAAAATAGCTTAATTTCAGAATTGTTGTGTCTTAAAGATAGCTTGTAACAATACTAGGGTTCTGACAATTGCTGATCTCTGTACAGGATGAATAATGGGAAACAAAGTGGTTATCTCCACAGTTGCCCTCCCATAGGAGGGATGAGGAGCCTACCACCATAGGCCCTTTGATTTTCCTTATGATATTTTATTTTATTAAAATTTGGGGATGGCTCATTCCAAAATTCAACACCTGGTGTTTCCTGCAATTCATTTTGAGACATACTCAATTCCTTCTTTTGTAATTCAAGAATATCTGAGGAATATCCTTTAAATGATTTTTCAGGTCTTCTTAATCATGCTCACTGTTATTATATGGTAAGGGAGTAATGCAATAAGTGCATTCATTCCAATCACATTTAAGACTTCTTAACAGGTTTAAATTATATATTTGATTTCCTAAATGTACTATTGCAGTTTCTAAAACATTCATTCTATTATATAACTGTAGATCTATATGTGATTGACTATACCACATCTCACTTGCATTTTTATTCCATTCTTTAACATACTGTTGTGTTTGTATGCCTTGATGTAAGGCAGTACCACCAGCTGCTGCATCATTAATAATTCCAAATAAACCTAATATTCCTATGGTAATCAGAACTACTACTTTCTTTGTTCTTTTTAAATATTGATCAAGAAAATGTCATAAAATTTGGCATGCTGGGGATTGTTCCCAATATCTTGACATTTGAACTGGAGCCACAATCCTCTTCATCTACAAGCTGAAAAGGGGGTATGATTTTCTTTTATGTAGGAATTTTTGTACAAGTATATAGGGGACAATTGAGAAAACTAATATTGTTATGTGTTTTTGTGACTGCTCCTATAACAAACACTACTGGGTCTCTTACACAAACAGTCAAAAACTGAGTTGACTTTTTTACCAAGGATATGTTGAATTTGGTTTTATTACCTTGCCACACAAAAGTAGGTCCAATTCCTATAAAGGCCTTCCATAAATAGTTTTGAGTTTTTTTAATTGCATCATCCCAAATTTGTGGGATAAATCTTCCCTGATGAGTCCAATTTAGTGACACATATTCAAAAAATAAGGATCATTTTCATTAGTTGTTTTTGTTGAATTATTGATTGTCCAATTTATGGTTGTGTTTACATTAGGTTTTAGTATCCCTATAAGAGCCCAATCCTTCACAATCCCATAGGAATTGTTAAAGAGCACAACCTCATATGAACCATGGCATGTATGCCATATATCACTTTATAGTCTATTTGATACTGGACATGTATGATTAATAATATCTTT
>JAKSZT010038682.1:658185-720922 GCA_026826555.1 Tolypeutes matacus
ACAGTAAATGTTGGAGAGGATGTGGAGGAATAGGAACCCTCATCCAATGCTGGGGGGACTGCGGTATGGTCCAGCCACTGTGGAGGACAGTTTGGCGGTTCCTCAGAAACCTAGCAATAGATCTTCCGTATGATCCAACAATTCCACTGCTGGGTATATACCCAGAAGAACTGAAAACAAAAATACAAACAGATATATGCACACCAATGTTCATAGTTGCATTGTTCACCATTGCCAAAAGTTGGAATCAGCCCCAGTGCTCATCAGCAGATGAATGGATAAGCAAAATATGGTACATACATACAATGGAATATTACTCAGCTGTAAGAAGGAACAAAGTGCTAACACATGCAATAACGTGGATGAATCTTGAAGACCTTATGTTGAGTGAAGCAAGCCAGGAACTGAAGGATGAACAGTATATGACCTCACTGATATGAACTGAGGAAAGTGAGCAGTCTCTGAGAACCATTGTCTGAAAGATAGGTTAACATAGGAGAGTAAGAGAAGAGCAGGCTTTGAGCCATCACCCATGTGGACATAATCTATGGTAAAGTGATAGAGTGTGGTTGCATGTTGGGGGTTGGGGCAGATGAGTGGTGGTGTTCCTGAGTTTGGTGGTGCAGCACTGGGGGGTGGGTGGATTAGGAAGGGCTGGTTCAAATCCCCAGGGCATGTAACTGTGAATCTTGACATTCCATGGGTTGGGAGAGGGGGGTATCATGGGTCCTGGGTGGCTGGGGAGAAGGGAACAGTCAAGATCTAATGGGTTGTTTGGTGGTCATGGGTAAGGTTTTTCATTACCTTACAGTAATGGACACAGGATATGGTAAATATCATCAAAATTATTAAACTGTATCATCTAAATTGTAAACTATACTGTAAATCACTGACAATGTTTAGTTGCTATATTTTGCTATCTGCATAACAGTTATAACAATTGTAACAACCAAAAAAAAAAATGGGGCAGAGTTAATATGGGGTGGGGAAGTGGGGGTGGTTTGGTATCTGGGAGTCTCCGGCACTCCATGGGTGACTTTGCTGTGACCTAATCTTCTTTGAAAATAAAATGAAAAATTGGGAGACAATGGGGATTGAGAGGAGGAAGGTGTCATGGCACACCAGACATCTGATAACACAGTGATAAAGGGAGGGAAAAAAGGGAAAAAAGAAAAGAGAAAGGAAAAAAAATGAATATATATATATATTTTTTAAATCATTTCCTTTGTTTTTTACCCATTTTTTGAATGTACTAATCCAGTAATTATACTTTATTTTGTTTTGTTCTTTGTTTGATTATTTGTTTTTTTCCTTCTCTCTTTTTTTTTTCCCCCTGAGTTTCCTTCTGTTTGTCTCTTGCATGTACGCTTATCACACTTGTTTCTTTTTCCTAGTAAGTGTATTTGATTATTTTATGGACTAAATGTTCATGGAGGATTTGGATCACAGAAGGGTTACAATGGGTACTGCGGGGGAATATTGGGGGGCATTTCATGGAGATTGTTTCATCCAAATATACATGAAAATATACAAAATCATTCAAAGGATTGGGGGATGGGGCATGGTCACGATGGGTGGATAATCACACAATAAATGAGGGAATCTGAATTCCTAGCCTGGAGAGCTCTGTCACAGTCTCCAAGGGAGCAACAATAGTCCTCTGAGTGTAGGGACACTGCCTGTTAAAATAGGATGACCCACTGATTTTTTTTTTTTATTGATGACTACCCTTGTGAGTCTTTGCTCTTGTAAATGAGACTTAGCCTGTAGTTGTGGGGTGCCTAAGGGTTGCCACCTGAGAGCCTCCTTGTTGCTCAAATGTGGCCTCTCTCTAAGCCAAATTCAGCATATGATTGCATTACCTTCCTCCCAAAGTGGGACATGACTCCCGGGGATGAGCCTCCCTGGCAATGAGGGATTAATACCAAGTGCCAACTGGCAGCTTTGCACAATGGCAGTATCATAGCCAATAAGGTTTATCCGAGGCATGATTATTGCTAATTGAAAACTTTTCCCAAGTGCCAACTGGCAACACAACTGGAAAAAGACCTTGAATAAAAGCGGGAAATTGTAAAGACAAATGAGTTCAAGTGGCTAAGAGACTTCAAAGAGAGTTGGGAGGTCATCCCAGAGGTAACTCTTATGCACACCTCAGTAGGAGCTCATAGAACATCTAAGTGCCTATCACCGCACTCAGTGGGGTTCCTGAGAGCTCCGGAGACACCCTGGTCCTATATAAGGGGGGATAGCCCCAGAGACTGATGCCTTATCAGTGGGTTCTATTTTGGAATCTGTGCTCCTGAGAGTGACAGAATTAGACTCAAATAAGTCCTCCCTGCACATGGTTCACCATTCCCTTGTATTCAAACCTATATGTGATGCTGGAGTTTTTAGGTATACATCCAGAGCCTGGATCCTCCCGCCTACCTATATGCCAGGTGTGCATGAAATCTAGGTGGAGCTGCAACTCCTATCCTACAGCTCAATGGACTCATCCAAGTCACCTGGTGAGGAGACAACGATGGGCAATGGCCATCCCAGGGAATGGAGAGGGCCTGCATCTGCAGGCAGGATCATCCCACCCACCATATCCATTGGATTTAAGCCCTCTCTCACTTGGAGTTGGAATGTACATCACCATCCCTGTCCCCTGAGGATTGGGGGAAGAACTATGGACTAGAGTGGACTTAATGGTATTCTCTTGTTCACATATGGTGATTCTAGCAATGCAAGAAATTATAACAATGAGGTGGAGCCAGTGGCCACTTGACACTTTTGGGGCAGGGAGGTGATGAGAAGTTGAAATATAGTGGCTTATTTGAGATTTTGAGGTTGTCTTGAGTACCTTTGTGGCAATGGATGTAGGCCATTTTAAAATAGCACATACTATTAAGAACTGTGTGGGAGTGAGTGTTGTCTATGGGGTGAACTGTGGTCTATGGTTTAATTAAAAAAGTTAAAAAAAAAAAATCAATGGGCCCAGGAAAATGAAAAGACTGATTAATAAAAACAGAGTAGGATTTGTCCCCCCAGGATAACAATTCCATAAGGGGTGGATTAGTAATATAAACCCAATATGTTTAATTATGTGAAGGTGCACTACTTACTGCTGTGGTTAGTGTCAAGGTAAGCATAGCAAGGTATAACTGTGTTAGAGTTGCATTTTGCCTTTTATTTTATTTTTTTAAATTCATTTATTTTTTACTGTGGGTAAAAATCAAAATATCACAATACATACCAATATTTGTAAAATGATATATAAAATGATATATAAATATATATGCATATATGTGCATTTGTTTACAAAAATGTTTATATATATATATATATTTTAAGAGGTGCTTAGATTACCTAAAATATTACATGGAACCCACTGGGACTCCCATATTGCCCACCTCCCACACCTACCACCACATCCCACACAAACATCTCCCACTTGTGTGGCCCACCACCCTCAATGGACTTACACATCCTGGGGTCTTGCCACCAGCCATAGACCACATTTCACATCATAGACCACACTCTCTCCCACACAGTTCTGAGCGGTGTGTGCTGATTTAAAATGGCCTACACCCATTGCCACAACGGTATTCAGGACAACCTCCAAATCCCAAAGAAGTCCTGTATTTCAACTGCTCATCCTCTCCCTTCCGCAAAATTGTCAAGTGGACATTGGCTCCACCTCATTGTTATAATTTCTTCCATTGCTAGAATCACCATATGTGTAAAACAGAATACCATCGAGTCCACTCTAGTCCATAGTCCTTCCCCTAATCCTGAGTGGACTGAGATGGTGATGTCCACTCCATCTCGAAATGAGAGAAGGCTTATATCCCATGGATATGGTGGGTGGGATGATCCTGCCTGCAGATGCAGGCCCTCTCCATTTCCTGGGATGTCCGTTGCCCATCGTTGTCTCCTCACCAGGTGACTTGGATGAGTCCATTGAGCTGTAGGGTATGAGTTGCAGCTCCACCGAGATTACCCATACACATGGCACATAGGTAGGCCAGAGGCTCCTTTCTCCAGAAGTATACCTAAAAACTTCAGCATCACATATAGGTTTGAATAGAAGGGACTGATGAACCATGTGCAGGGAGTACTTATTTGAGTCCAATTCTGTCACTCTCAGGAGCACAGATTCCAAAATAGAGCCCAGTGATAAGGCATCAGTCTCTGGGGCTATCCCCCCTTATATAGGACCTGGTTGTCTCCAGAGCTCTCAGGAGCTCCTATGTGTGAGGTGACATGAACTTTGATGTTCTATGTGCTCCTACTGAGGTGTGTGTAAGCATTACCTCTGGGATGACCTCCTGACTCTCTTTGAAATCTCTTAGCCACTTGAACTCATTTGTCTTTACCTTCTCCCCCTTTTATTCAAGGTCTTCTAAAAGACATTTTGCCTTTTAGAATTTACCATCTTTTCTGCTTCTTTTGTCAGCTTCTTCAACTGACCACAGGTAGGAGTAGAAGCCTGCTGGGGTGACTCAGCCAAATGCTGCTCCTTATCATGTTGACTTCTCTTATTCATGTCTAGCTTTCAGACATCTGGATGGGACCCAAATCTGGTCTCCTTTATCTGTAATTATAAGAGCAAAACCTCAACCCCATATCCTAACTTAACTTCTGCCTTCTCCTATTGATTATTATCTTCATTCTTCCAATAAATTGGTTGTCTAATATTTGTGTTTGTATTTTTGCCTGATTTTTGCCAGAAACACTCTGCCGCTGATGTATCTGATTCTGACTTTCAGTTTAGAAAATTTATTGTAAATAATGCTTGATATAATCATTCACACACCTCACCATTTCCCCCTTTTTGTTTTGTTACTTTAATTTCAGAATGTGATTACTTTGTTCAACAATAGCTTGACCCTTGGGGTTATTTGCTTGGGTAAAAGAGTTTTGGAGATGTTTATAGAGTTGTGTTAAAAGTGTTTTAGAGGGGGCTGTAATGAAGATAAATACATGCTTGTGGGAAGGCAGAACTAGTAGGGCATAAGCCTTAAAGACACAATATTGACACATGGTGGGTTTATTGAACATGTCTAGTGAGAGGAACTTTTACTGATATTTACTTAGTGTATTTTTGTTAATAATTGAAAGAATAAAAAAATAAGTGAAGAATGTTTATAAACAAGGATTTGACTGTTATATTCCAATCTTTTATGATATGTACACATACATTTACATACTTACCAAACCAGGTGACACACTGATATACTTGGCTTATTTTTGGCCAGAGTCCTGGGTAGATACAAGGTAAATGTTAATATGCATATTTAGTTTAATAAGCTTATATGACAATTAGAGTGAGAAACATGAATAACATAATTAATTAAAACAATAGGTTGATATTGAACAAAGCCAGAGAATGACAGATAAATAGAGCAGTTTTATAAATATACTTACCAATATTTAGTTTTTAGCTGGGAAGTGTTGAATTATCAACAGATACTAGAGTTTTGGTTGACTCTGTTTAGGATTAATGAGTTTGATTCTATAGATGCCAACTTGTGAGTATTTTGCTAATTCCTGAGGAAGGGGCCAGCCTCCCCAGGAAGGAATACAACACTCCTTGGGCAGTATATTTTAAGGTTTATTCATCAATCACTAGGAGAGTGGTCAGCTCCTCCAGGGAGGAATTCAATACCCTTTGAAATGCACTTTATCTTTTTCAATTTGTTACAAAATATCCTTGAATTGCTTACTATTTTAATTTTTAGTATTTTTGCTGAAATATGAAAAGCATTAACTAGTAGGACATTGGTTTGTTGATTAACAAAGTTTTCTGCATGATGTTTTACTTTTAGTTTTGCATGATACTCACCAAACTTTTGCTTAATACATTCAGATTCAGGAATGTTCAAACTCAAAACAAGAGATTTACATATATATATTTAATAACATACATTAATGTGTAACATACAAGTTATTAAATTACTTAAGTATGCAATGCATTGTACTAAAGTTTTGATAAGTATTTAAATATGTTATGCATAATTCATAACTACAATAGATTATGTAACAACAAACAATATTAAGAGTTTTAAGTAGCAGACATCCAATGAATAAACTTTTATTTCTTATGCATTTAAAATTCTTAGTAGCATGAATAGATGACCTTAATTTCTTTATTTGTCTAGTTTGAGGCATTGGTAAAACCAAATTTTGAATATAAACTTGGTTTAATGTTGGCTATTTTACTGTAAGGGGAAAGTGGGCTGGCTTAACTTAAGAAGATTTTTTTTTATAACTAACTGGTGATATTTGGGACTGCTGCATATTGCAGTGGTGTTATTTTAATTTAATATAATTTACTATTATGTCCTACAACTGGCAGCCCCTAACGTCTGCTTTTTCTTTGCAGATATACCGGCTTCTTTAGCAGAGGTGGGGTAAATAAGATAAACTTAATTTAAAGCATCTGACTTTTGATTTTTAGACACAGAGGTAGTTTTTGTGACACATATTATTATTTTTAAATAATTAAAATTATGATTAAAACATTATACTTTTATTTAATATTATATTATATAGAAACATTAAATTTTCAGGAATTTTATATATTTTTAAGGATTTATATGAACATTTTACTCATACTACTTTAATTATAGTAAGATTAGAAAATTTCTTTTAATTGTACAAGTTTTAAACGATTCACTCAACTTACAATCTATCAAATGAATTTAACTATTTTTTGTGTTTTATCTTTTTAAAGACCAAATCTTTTGTAACAGTTTGAAATAAAAAATTACTTTTCAGGATGTGACTTTGAGAAAGCAGGTTTGAACATTATGTTCTTTTAAAAATGATAAAATTTGTTTCTCCAAGGAAACAATAAGGTTAAAGTATAAGAAGCTACTTTGATAAAACAGACTTTCATTTTTGCATACTGTTTATTTAAAATGGATTAATGACTTGAGAATCTTTGAGAAAGAATAAAACTTTAACATTGTTTTAATAACCAGTCATTTTATCTTAGGATAAAATTACTTTCCTTTTCATTAATAATAAAAGCACATTCTGAGGAGTGGGCTAGATGGCATTGATTTAGGAGGGCACTCACTAACTCACTCTTGAAGAAAGACTGATTGGGACAGGATCATACCTGAGGATCTCTGATGGGGGTGCACAGAGTGGAACCTTGGGGACTTCATTCTGGAGGGAGCTGGACGGTGAGGGGATTGCTTAGAAAGATTTGTGTTTTCCCCTTCCTGTGGTAGTTGACACAGATGGCTGAGCCCCACCCTCAGGGAAAAAGTCTGGGACAAACCAAGACTACCACTGGCAACCCGGTGAGAGGGAGCATTCTCCGAGAGTGGGAAGGTTCTGGCAGAGAGTCAAGAAGGGTTTCCTTTCTGTGGATTTGCCTGGAACCCCTTGCAGCTTTGGGAAAAAAAATAGCTGACTTGAAGTGGCACCAGCCTGAGGGGAGTGGTGAATATGCTGAGGAAGTTTGATCTACCAAGCTGCCCAGGGATACACCCCAACTCTTACTGGCATCCTTGTGAGAGGGAGTATTCTCTGAGAGTGGGAGGGTTCTCACAGAGGATAGAGATGGGTTTCGTTTCTCTGTTTTTGGTTACCTGGACCCCCTCAAAGCTTTGTGGAGCAAATTAGCCAGCTTTAAGTGGCACCAGGATGAGGGCAGAAGTGAATCTGCTGAGAAAACCTGATTTACCTAACAGCCTGGTCTTACTGGGGCTTGTCTCCAGAGGGATCAGAGTTAGCCAATTTTATTGTTCTGCACTGACATGCATCAGAGCTTCATCTCTCCTTGGGAGGTCAGGGAGTGGGAAGTGCTTGATTAGTTTCCAGGAGCCTATTTAGGGTCTGCTCCATGAAGGGGGTGGTCAGAAAAGGCCTTTTGTTGGGTCCCTAGTTTCACCAAAAAAAAAAGAAAGATTCACTTAAAAAAAAAAGAATTTTTTTTTACCTTCATTTAATCAGCAAAATCTACCTCAAAACCTGAAAATAGTACTTTGCAGGGTAATTGATTGATGAACACAACCAGGCTGAGAGGTTCCACAAGGGGACAAGAAGGAACACTCCTCATCCTTAGATTTGTTTGTCTGCTTGCTTGTGTGGTTGTTTCGATTTTCTTTGTTTATTTGTTGTCTCTTGTTTTTCTTTCCTCTTTCCTCCCCCACTTATTTTTTTCTTTTTTTAAAAATTAGGTGATGCTAGTTTGTCTCTTCTTTGCTGTGCTTCTTCTTCTGTCATTTCCCATTCTCTGTCTATATTGATTTTTTCTCCCAACTCTATCTCTTTTGCTTCCTTCATCTTTCTGCCTTCTACTTTCTGTTGTAGTTCTTACATACTACCTTTTTTCATTATCCCACAACTCAAAGCAGCAAGAGAAAAGAGAACCATCACATACAAGGGAAGTACAATAAAATTAAGTGCTTATTTCACATCTGAAACCATGGAGGAAAGAAGATAGTGGTATGACATAGTCAAAGTACTAAAAGAAAAATCTTCCAGCCATTAATCCTGTGTCCAGCAAAATTGGCATTCAAAAATGATGGAGAGTTTAAACTATTCACAGATAAACAGAAATTAAGAGAATATGCCTATAAGAAACCTGCACTTCAAGAAATACTAAAGGAAGTTCTACATGTTGAAAGGGAAAAATAGGGGAAAGAGAGTTGGAGGAGAGTGTAAGAATGACTAAAAAGACAAAAAGAAATAAAAACAATATATGACATACATTAACACAAAGAAAATATGGCTGAAGTAAGAAATTCATATTGAGTAATAACACTGAATGTTAATGGACTAAACTCACCAGTCAAGAGAAACAGATTGGCATAATGGATTACGAAATATGATCCATCTATATGCTGTGTACAAGAAACCCACTTTTGACCCATGGATTCAAGGAGGCTGAAAATGAATGGTGGGGAAATAATTTTACAAGCAAAATTAGCCAAAAATGGGCAGGAGTAGCTCTCCTAATATCAGACTAAATATACTTTAAATGTAAAAGTGTTGTAAGAGACAAATATGGACACTATATATTAGTAAAAAGGGTAATCTCTCAAGAAATAAGAACAATCATAAACATTTATACACCTAATTGGAGTGTCTCAAAATACATTAGGCAGACACTGGGGAAAAAACAGTAGAGAAAATAAATGCCTCTACAATTATATTGGGGGACTTTAACACATCATTATTACCATTAATTAGAACATCTAGACAGAAAACCAATAAAGAAACAAAGCCTCTGAATAATACATTAGAGCACCTCTACCTAATACACATATATAGAACATTACACCCAAATGCAACATGATTTATATACTTTTCAAGTGCACATGGAACATATTTCAAGATAGACCACATACTATGCCACAGAAAAACTCTCAATGAATTAAAAAAATTAAGATTATGCAAAGTAGTTTCTCTGACCACAATGGAATGAAATTGGAAAGCACTAAGGGCCAGAGAAAGAGCTGAGGCACAAAGATATGGAAGTTAAACAACACACTCTTAGACAAAAAATGGGTCAAGAAGGAACTCTCAAAAGAAATCTGTAAATGCCTAGAAACTTAAAAAAATGACAACACAACATATCAAAACCATGGGATGCATCCAAAGCTCTCCTGACAGGGAAGTTCATAGCCATAAATATATATATTTAAAAAGAAGAAAGAGATAGAATTGAAGACCTAACAGCACACCTGGAGGAACTGGAAAAATAACAACAAACCAAACCTAAAGGAAGTACAAAGAAGGAAATAACAAAGATTAGAGCAGAACTAAATGAAATAGAGAATAAAAAAGCACTAGAAAAAATAAACAAAACCAAAAGCTGGTTCTTCGAAAAGATCAATCAAATAGACAAACCCTTTGAAAGACTGACAATGAAAATGAGAGAACAGATGCAAATACACAAAATAAGGTGTGAGCAAGTGGATTTCACTACTGACACCACAGAAATAAAGAGTATCATAAGAGGATACTTTCAAAAATTGTGTGACAACAAGAATGATAATTTTGAAGAAATGGACAAATTTTTAGATACTCACAAAGAACCTACATTGACAAAAGAAGAAATAGATGAACTCAACAGTCCAATTACAAGTAAAGAAATAGACTCATTCATCAAAAACCTCCCAAACTAAGAGGAGCCCAAGACCAGATGGTTTCACTGCTGAATTCTACCAAACATTCTGGAAAGAGTTAATACCAATCCTGCTTAAACTCTTCCAAGGAATAGAAGTAGAAGGAATATTGGGTAAATCATTCTATGAAGCCAACATTACCTTAATACCAAAACCAAAAAATGATACCACAAGAAAAGAAAATTACACACAAATTTCTCTAATGAACTTAGATGGTAAAATCCTCAACAAATACTTGCAAATCACATTCAACAATAAATCAAAAGAATTATACACCATTACCAACTGGGTTTCATCCCGGGTATGCAAGGGTGGTTCAATGTAAGAAAATCAATCAATGTAATACATGACAAAAACAGATTGAAAGAAAAAAATCACATGATTATCTCTATAGATGCAGAGAAAGCATTAAAAAAAATACAGCATCTTTTCCTGATAAAAACACTGCAAAATTTAGCAATAGATGGAAACTTTCTGAATATGATACAGGGTATATATGAGAAACACAAAGCTGTCATCATCTTCAATGCTGAAATCCTAAAAGACTTCTCTCTGAGATCAGAAACAAGGCAAGGATGCCCACTATCACCACTCCTATTTAAGATTGTATTAGAAGTACTTGCTTGAGCACTGAGGCAAGAGAAATATATAAAAGGCATACAAATTGGGAAAGAAGCAGTAAAAATTTCATTATTTGCAGATGACATGATCTTATACGTAGAAAGTCCTGAGAAATCTACAACAAAGCTTCTAGAACTTATAAAGGAGTTCAGTAATGTCGCAGGCTATAAGATCAATGCTCAAAAATCAGTAGCATTTCTGTACACCAATAATGATCAATATGAGAAGGAAATAAAAAAAAAATACCATTTTACAATAATAACTAAAAGAATCAAATACCTAGGAATAAATTTAACTAAATATGCAAAGAATTCATATTCAGAAAACTACACAACACTGTTAAAGGAAATCAAAGAATATTTAAATAAATGGAAGAATATTCCCTGTTCATGGATAGGAAGACTAAACATCGTCAAGATATCTACCCTTCCCAAACTAATCTACAGATTTAATGCAATCTCAATAAAAACCAACACTGTATTTCTTAAGGAACTGGAAATCTAACTACAAAATATTTTTGGAAGGGTAACAGGCTCCAAATCGCCAAAGACATATTGAAAAAGAAAAATGAAGTAGGAGGTATCACACTGCTTGACTTTAAAACATACTGCAAAACTTCAGCACACAAAACTGCATGGCATTGGCATAAGGATAGACATACTGACCAATGGAACTGAACTGAGAGTTCTGATGTAGATACTCACATATACAGTAATCTGATATTTGAAAAGACCACCAATCCACTCAATTGGGAGAAAATTGCCTCTTTACAAAGTGATGCTTGGTAAACTGTATATACACATCCAAAAGAATGAGAGAGGAACACAATGTCACACCTTATACCAAATCCAACCCAAGAGAGATCAAATATCTAAATATAAGAGACAAAACCATAAAGACCTTGGAAGATAATGTAGGGAAGCATCTACAGGACCTTTTAATAGGAGATGGTTTCATGAACATCATACCCAAAGCATGAGCAGCAAAAGAAAAAATAGATAAATGGGATCTCCACAAAATTAAAACTTCTGCACTCAAAGGACATTATCAAGAAAACAAAAAAGCAGCCTACCCAATGGGAGAAAATATTTGACAACCATATATCTGAAAGGAGACTACTATCCTGCATATATAAAGAAATCCTACACCTTAAAAATAAAAGGACAAACAACTCATTTTTAAAATGGGCAAGTGACCTGAAAAGACACTTCTCTAAAGAAGAAATACAAATGGCTAAAAAGCATATGAAAAAATGCTTACATAGCTATTATGTAAATGCAAATCAAAACTACAATGGGACACTGTCTTACACCCATTAGAAAGCCGGCTATTAAAACAACAGACTATAGGTGTTGGAGAGGATTTGGAGGAATGGGAACCTTCATCCACTGCTGGTGGGAATATGGAATGTTCCAGCCACTGTGGAGGACAGTTTGGCAGTTCCTCAGAAAACTAGCAATAGATCTTCCATATGATCCAGTGATTCCACTGCTGGGTAATACCCAGAATAATTGAAAGCAAAGACACGAACATATATATGCACACCAATGTTCATAGTAGTTTTGTTCACTATTGTCAAAAGTTCAAATCAACCCCAGTGCCTATCAACATATGAATGGATAAACAAACTGTGGTATATACATACAATAGAATATTACTCAGTTTTAAGTAAGAATAAAGTGCCAACAGAATAACATGGATGAATCTTGAAGACCTTATGTTGAGTGAAGCAAGCCAGGCATTGAAGGATGAACAGTACATGAACTCACTGACTTGAATTGAGGAAAGTGAGCACTCTCTGAGAACCATTGTCTGAAATATAGGTTAACAAGTGAGAGAAAGAGAAAAGAAGGTTGTGAGCCATCACCTATATGGACATAATCTATGGTAAGATGATAGAGTATAGTTGCATATTGCAGGATTGTACAGGTGGGTAGAGATATTACTAGGTTTGGTGGTGCAGGTTGACAGGTGGGTAGATTAGGAAGGGCAGGTTAGAATACCCAGGATACTGTGGGGAGAGATGGGAAAGGGACCAGGTGAAAATGGGATTTGTTGCTATGAGGTTAAAAGTGCAGGTGTGGGAATGCTTTTATGGCAATATGACAAGGTAGCATCACTGGTTTAGATTGTTGGTTGGAGGGGACATTTAGGATGGGGCACATCTAGAGTACGCTTCTGGGTAGTGTGTGTGTCCATCCTGTGAAAATATGTTGTGTCATTGAGTGGACACTCACACATTGAGTGGGAAAGAGATAGACCCCATCTTTGGGAGGACCTATACACCCAGAAACAGACAGGTGGCCATCTCTTATGAGCAAGGGTGGATCCTAATAGGGCAGGGCAATCAGCATGTCAAGACTTCTTCTTGCATGTAACTATGAATCTTGTCATCCAATGAGTCAAGACAAGGGGGTGTCTTGTGCCCCAGGGTGATGGGGAGGGAGGAACAGAATAGATCATACAGGGGGTATTTAGCAGTCAGGGGAAATGCTCTTCATTACCTTACAGTGATGGACACAAGACATGGTAAATACCACAAAAATAATTACATTGTACCATCTAAAATGTAAACTATACTGTAAACTATCGACAATATTTAGTAGCTATGTTTCAATATTTGTATAAGAGTTATAACAATGCTACTATCCACATACAAAAAGGTTTTAATATGGGGTGAGGAAAGGGGGAGCGGGTTGGTATATGAGCCTCTTTAATATTCTGTATGTGACTTTACTGTGACCTAAAACTTCTTTGAAAATTAAATGAAAATTTGGGAGACACTGGGGTGTGAGAAGGGGAAGGTGCCATGGTACAGACAGGACACCCAATAATCCAGTGATAAAAGGAAAAATGTTTAAATTTTTTGTGTATTTGCCAATTTTTTGAATATCCCAATCCTTTTATTTTATTTTATTTTTTTAGATTTTTTTTAAGTTTCCATGTATTTTCTCTCTTACATTTAAACTTATCTTTATTATTTCATTTTTCTATTAATTGTATTTGGCTATTATATGGGCTTCATCTTTAAGGAAGGTTTGGATCACATAATGGTTACAATGGGGGTGGGAAAGGACCATTGGTGAGGGGGTGTCAGGGATGGGAGTTTCATGGGAGGCAGTTCACCTGAATATATATGAAAGATATATGAAATTGTTTAAATGATGAAGAGAGGGGGCATGGTCACAGTGGGTAGACAATCACTCAATAAATGAGGGAATACTGAATTCCCAGCCTGGACAGCTCTGCCACATTCTCCAAGGGAGCAGCACCAATCCCCCAAGTGAAGGGGCACTGTCTGGCAAAGTAGGATGGTCCCCTAATGGGTTCTTGTGATTGATGGCTAGCCCTAGTAGTCTCTGCTATTGTAATTTAAACTTAGCCTACAGTTATGGGGTGCCTAAGGATTGCCACCTGAGAGCCTCCTTGTTGCTCAAATGTGGCCTCTCTCTAAAACAAGCTCAGCATATGAATGCATTACCTTCCCCCCAGTGTGGTACATAACTCCTGGGGATGAGCCTCCCTGGAAACGAGTGATTAATACCAAGTGTCAACTGGCAATATGACTGGAAAAAGACCTTGACTAAAAGGGGGGAAAGATAAAGACTAATGAGTTCATATGGCTAAGAAACTTCAAAGAGAGTCGGGAGGTCATCCCAGAGGTAGCGCTTATGCACACCTCAGTAGGATCTCATAGACCACCAAAGTGGATATCACCCAAAACCGAGGGGCTCCTGAGGGCTCTGGAGACATCTAGGTCCTATATAAGTGAGGATAGGTCCAGAGATTGATGCCTTATTAATGAGCTCTACTTTGGATTCTGTGCTCCTGAGAATGACAGACTTGGACTCAAATTAGTTCTCTCTGCACATGGTCCATCAGTCCCATCTATTCAAACCTATAGTCTTGTTCGGGTGTTTGTAGGTTTAATACCAGAGACTGGAGTCTTTGGCCTGCCCATATGCCAGCTGTGCCTGGAATCTTAGTGGATCTTCAACTCCTACTTTACAGCTCAATGAACTCAACCAAGACACCTGGTGAAGAGATGGTGATGAATAATCATCATCCCAGGGAATGGAGAGAGTCTGCATTTGCAGGCAGGATCATTCCATCCATCTTACCCGTGGGATATAAGCCCCCTCTCTCTTGGAGGTGAAGAGGACATCACCATACCAGACTCCTCAGGATTGAGGGAAGAGCTGTGGACTAGAATGGACTTACTGGTATTCTGTTGTAGACAATTGTGATTGAAGCAATGGAAGAAATTACAACATTGATGTGGAGCCAGTGGCCACTGGACACTTTTGGGGTGGGGAGAGGGTAAAGCAGTTGTAATACCGGGGCTTTTTTGGGACTAAGGAATTATCCTGAGTGACATTACAATGACAGATATAGGCCATTTTACATCAGCATATATCATGCATAATTGTGTGTGAGAGCATGTGGCCTACAGTGTGAACTATGGTCCATGCTTAGTGGCAAAGCTCCAGGATATCTATATCCATTGCAGGTGATGTGCCACACTAATGAAAGATGCTTATGTGGGAGGTTGTGGGAGGTGTTGGAGGTGGGGAACTTGGGAAACCCTGTAATTTTTGTGTAACATTTATGTGATCTAAGCATCTTTTAAAATACTAAAAAAATAAATAAATAAAGATTAAAGATGTAGAAGGCCATAAGGGGCCAGGACTGCAGAAGCGGGGAAAAAAAAAACTGTCTTAATGAAATTTTACATATATCATTATGAAATGCTGTCATTAAAATTCAATATTGGACCAAAAAAAAAAAAAACCCAAAAAACAAAAACAAAAACAACAACAAAAAAAACCCCACATTCTATATACCTTCCATACTTTAGTTACCACAATGATTTTGGCAATTGTTTCCAAGCAAACTTCTGACAACATACAATTACCATCAACATTAAATGAACATGTTAGAATAATGATTATTTTGTTAAAACTATTTTTATTATTTTAAATATACATATTTAGTTATTAATATAAGAGCTTATTTAATTTTGGCCATTTGAATAGAGCTGTTATAATAGTTTTCATTTATGAATTTAATATTGTCTTCTGAGGTATCAAAATATATACTGACACTGAACAACAGACAAACACAAAACAAGTTACAACATATCAATTGAAACATACATCTTTGATTTTACTGCTTTTTGAGAATTTTTCTGGAAACCGTTTTGCTAAGTTTTTTACTTTTCTAGTGGTTTAATTTTCTTAGCTTCTATCATCCCACATCCATATCATTATGTAGACAATAGGAGGGTTAAAAGTTGCTGCTGGAATGTTTACCTTATCTTAGTTAACTCTGGCTGAATAGTGATGCCCTTGCAACTAATGCTATATGTCCCTAATATTAATCTCACAAAAGTTTTTGGAATAGTCCCTTTTACTCCTGTTTTGGCTAGACAGACTTTATTTTCTTTCTCAAGTATTAATTTTTCCATAGTGGCAAAATCCAGGCTGGCACTTCTCCAGGTAGCAGTCCATAAGTTTGCCGAGAATTTGTGGGGGCGAAATTAACATTAAACAATTGTGAATTTTGAACAGGTGCTGCTGTTGAAGAGGGCTGCTTTTTACAATCTTTTTGATAATGACCAGCCTTTCCACAGTTAAAACAGGTTCTGCGACCTTAAAGAGGGTGCAAAGCTTCAGGATTACCTGCTTTACTTGCTGGTGCTACGCTTTTCATGAGTGCGGTCTTTGGTAAAGGAATGGTCACAGATGCTTTAGGAGGATCTAAAGATGGCTCAAAAAAAGGGGGTTAGTGGACTTGACTGAGGTTTAAAAGTTGGGGCAAATGGTGGGTTAAGGGAAGTTTCTTCAGGCACATCAATGTCTGCAGCCAGAGCTGAAGAGTTATTAATAGCTTGAAAAGTGCTGGAGTGACCCCTTGTGGTAGCGGCGGCAACACAAGCCTCTGTAGGAGGGTCTGGATGGTCATTTTCAGAACATTCATTGACGTGCAGATGTAAATCAGACTCAAGATGATCAGGGACAGAATCCTCTCCTCCGCGTTTTGGGAGGGCTCACTAGATTCTGTTTGAAGACGCTCAAGGGCCAGAGTAATAAGATTGCAAAGAGACCAAACATGCAAAGAAATGGGCTCTCCCTTCTGATAAGCTCACCATAAGGCTTCCATCACTAATTTCCATTATGCTCTGTAGGCTAAAACCAGTAACAATGTTTTCTAATGAGATAGAAGAGTTCTTCAAAAGTGGAAAGTTTAACAGTAACTCCCATACTTTTTAAAAGGCTATGCAACACTGAGATATACTCATCAAAATGTGACGGCAGATTTCCCATTACCCTCATGTTCCAGAGATGAAATGAAATAAAACTTACCCTCTGATTGAGGTTTGCGCTTTCCTCGCTCTCCGGTCTCTGACACTGATTTTGATTCTGACACTAATACTGACACTGATATGGAAGAAGAAGAAAATTCGCCTTCAGGCCCCTGTTCGTGCACCAGTTATTGAAATTTTGGAACAGGTACTGTGAAGACAGTGCCACTGATGAAATGAAATGGGACTTTATATGAAAGAAATATGGGGTCAGGGGACACTCCACAGTAAAGGAGAATGGCTCTGGCTTGCTTCACATCCTGGCTTTTATTGGAAGAAGTTAAACAAGTGATTCATTATTGAGCATACTTTTGTTTAATTCATGATTATATTTTTAGTATAACTACTTATCTTTACTCAGTAAATAGTGAGAACCTGCAGTGGGAATTGATGTGTCCCATCTGGGTCACCTGCACTCTTTGCACGTGTTGTCCTTGGCAGTTTTCTGCTTGGACGCAGATCATACATTCTTTTCCTATCATAATTCACTGCATCAGAGACTTCTTAAAGAAATACTGTTTCTTTCTGTTCTCCATTAACATTCAGTGTTGGAGAGAATGTGGAGACATAGTAACACTTCTACACTGTTGGTGAGAATATGATATCATGTAGCCTCTGTGGAAGACAGTTTGGCAGACCTGCAGGAAGCTAAATGTAGTACAGCCATATGATCCAGCAATTCCTCTAATAGGAATATATGCAGAAGAACTAAAAACTGTGACACAAGCAGACATTTTCACATTGATATTCATAGTGGCATTATACACAATTGCCAAAGATAGAAACAACACAAAATGTGGTATATGCATATGATGGAATACTATGCTGATGTAAGAGGAAATGAAATTGGGCCATATATGATAACATGGATGAACCTTGAAGACATTAAGCTATGTGAAATAAGCCAGACACAAAAGGTCAATTATTGCATGGTCTCACTAGTATCATCTAAAAGTGAAGAATAAATGTATGGAGTGAAAACCTAGAGTAGAGGTTATTAGGAGATAAGTAGAGGGCTGAGAAAGGGTACTGATTCCTTTTTTTTTTTTTTTGTGGCTTTGCTGAATATCAAGCACCCTTTTATTTACAGTAAATTGTTGACTCAACATTGTTCAATACATATTCATAAAATATTGGCAAGGCAAATTAACAATAATAAATTATCAGCTGCATAGCATTTGCATTTTTACGTACCATGGAGGGTGAAGAGTGGTTTATTTATTTATTTTTTTTTATTATGGGTAAAAATCAAAATTCTCACAATACATTCCTTTTTTTTCCTCTCTCTGTTTCCACTTCATTTATTTATTTATTTATTTATTTATTTATTTATTTATTTATTTATTTATTTATAAATATATTTTAAGAGGTGCTTAGATTACCGAAAATACTACGCAGAACCCACTGGGATTCCCATGTTGCCCAACCCCCACACCTCCCACCACGTCCCACACAAACATCTCCCACAAGTGTGGCCCACCACCCTCAATGGACTTACACATCCTGGGGCCTTGCCACCAACCCTAGACCATTCTTAATGTATGTAGAAATTTTAGTTTTCTTGACTGTAAAACTGTGTAAATGGATAGAGTTGATGAAAACACCTTATAGTGCGTAGAACAAATGCTGAAGATTTATAAATGGGATTGTGACTGAAAAGAAGGATAGCTAGTAAATGTCAATTAAAAGAAAGCTAGTTAATTATCTAGGGATTGAATCACATATTGAACCCAGAGGTGGATGAGAATTGTGGTTAGTTATACAAATAAAACCATGTCCTTTTATGAACTAGAAAAATTGTACATCACTATTGAAAGGTTTTAAGAATGTGGAAAAGCAAGGGAAAATATAATTAATGTAACCTATGGACATCAACCTGTAATATTCTTGCATCAAGGCCAAAGATGTACTGTGTTAATAATAGGGAGTATGGGAAAAACTACATGAAATGTATGTTATGGACCATAGTTACTGGTAATAGTCTGATGACATTATGTCATAATCTCTAACAAATGTTCCACAACAATGTAGTGTGTTGGAGGAGAGGTATTGTATGGGAAATATGCACATGTGCATGATTATTTGTAAGTTCACAACTTCACTAATAAAATATACTTCTGAAAATGATAGTATTAAAATTGAAAAATGCAACAATAGAGTTATTTATATTTATCTGTAGCTAGTTACAGTCAAGGTCTTTATTTCTCCATACAGCTTCAAGTTATTGTCTACTCTCCTTTCTGTTCAACATGATGAGTTCCCTTTAGCATTTCTTATAAAAGAAACCTGGTGGTAATGTACTCTCTCATGTTTATTCAGAAATGTCTTAATACTTTCCTAATCTTTGAAGGACAGTTTTGCCAGATAAATTATTATTGGATAACATTTTGTTTTCTTTCAACACTAAATATGTCTTCCCTCTGCCTTCTGACCTCCATGATTTCTATTGAGAAATCTTATGTTAAATTATTTTGGAACCTTTGTAAGTGACATGTCTATACTCTTTTGCTGATTTGAAGCTTCAATCTTTATCCTTGGCATTAGATGTTTTGATCATAATGTGTCTTGTAGATGTTTTTGGGTTTATCATGCTTGGTGTTCATTGGGTATCTTGGATTTGCATATTCATGTACTTCATTAGATTGGGAAGCATTCAGCCATTGTTTCTTCAAAAATTTTTCTGGTACTTTATTGTTCTCTTCTCCTGTGGGATTCCAATAATGCATGTATTAGCATGTATTGATGGTGTCTGATTATTTTTTTCTTTTTCTTTTATAGTTTTAATATTTTTATTCAGTTAGAAAAGTTGTGAGCTTACAAAACAATTATGTGAAACTGTAGCTGTTTGGCATTGTTTATGAATTCCAAAAACAGTTATTAGATTATGTTTATAAAGTGGTCTGTCATAGGTATCACTTTTAATTGATTAAATAATGATTAGGACTTTGATAGGGACATGCCTGTAGAGCATTGAGTCCCCATCCCTTGATGGTAGGGATCTCACAGATAAAAGACATGGCAATGGACAAAGTTGGAGTTCTGATATGGAGTTTTTGAACTGTAGCCCCCAGAAATAAGCACACAGAAGAACTTGGTCATGAGGAAGGAGAGGAGGCCCTGGGAAAGGAGATGAGCTGTTCACATGACAGTCCAGAGCTGGCATTGTTGAAAGATAAAAGCAGCAGAGCCTGAAGAGAATCAGCTCCATATAGAGAGACAAAAATCTAGAAATCCTGACCATTGAGACTTAAGAGGAAGAGAAAGGCAGAACGTCAGCAGCCATTTTGCTCCAACACATGTCAACAGACTTGGGTGAGGGAAGTTAGTAATGCTTTATGGCCTGGTAACTGTAAGCTCCTAAACCAAATAAATACTCTTTATAAAAGCCAACAGATTTCTGGTATTTTACACCAGCACCCCTTTGGCTGACTAATATAGTAACGTATAGGACTCCCATATATCATTCCACCAACAAAACCTTGCCTTGTTGTGGAACGTTTTTTTACAAGTGATGAAAAATCCTCATCATAATATTACTGCTAAATAGTGTCTATATTATACATTTGGTGTATTTTTCCATAAACCACCCGATAATTATCATCATGTATTCTTATTGTACATTTGTTATATTTCATGACAAAATGTTCTCCTATTTGTACTAACCACAGACTATCATCTAAAACAGGCCTATGATCTATGCAATCCATTCAAAGTGTACACTTAGTGACTCTAATATACGTCACAAAATTGTTCTTTCATCACTTCAGTCAGTTTTAGAATGTTTGAGACAAAAGTCTTGTCTAGTCAATCCAATATGTGTTCCTCAGGTACAGTTTTTTTTATTTCTTCTGTTATGAAGCTTCATATTATTCTTCATAATTTTTCATTTGAAAAGAAGAAATTTAGAATGTTAAAGTATGGTAACTCTGGAAAGCAGATTCTTTCATCTCCACAGGTTTTTGTTTTTTTTTTTTTTGAAACTTCATGTAGGCTATTGACAATGGTTTGTTTAATGACTTTCTGAACTATTTTTGTAAATTTTGTATTCTTTGTTATGTGCTGTCTCTCAAGTCTGTTCTTTTAGCTTATATTCATCTAGTGTTTTGACAGATTTTCTTGAATGCTACATGAGGAATAAAATGAGAGTGAGAGTGAGAGTGCAAATAGAGGGAGAAAGAGAATGAGAAATAAAGCTCTCCTAGTCTTTGCAGATTGGTTCAGGGCTGGTATAATCATTCAAAGCTTAGCCAGGCCATTTAAAACACTGTATTCACATTCCTTTCTAGCTGGCACATATCGATGTGCATTTAATTTTAAAAAAAATTTGTAGTGGTATATGTACTACTCAAATTTTCCCAATGTAACCACTTTTAATTGTATAATCCAGTAATATTAATTATATTGACAATATTGTGCTACCATCACCAACATCTCTTACCCCAACTCTTCATCACCTCAAACAGAAACTCTGTACCTGATAATCAATAATCTTCCTTTCTCCTAGTCTCTACCCATGGTAAACTATAATCTACTGTCAATATTTATATGAATTTGCATATACTAGGGATTTAATATAACAAAGATACAAAAATTTATCTTTTAGTATCTGTTTTATTTCACTCAATATGGTGTCTTCAAAGATCATCAGTATTGTAGCATGCATCAGATTTTTATTCCTTTAAATGCCTGAATAATATTCCATTGTACCATATTTTGTTTTTTCATTCATCTGCTGATGGACATGTGAGCTGCTTTCCCATTTTGGCTCCCTTGAATAATCCTGCTATGAATATTGGTATACAATTATTTTTTCATGTCCCTATTTTCAATTATTTGGGTAATACCAAGAAATGGAAATGCTAAATTATATAACGATTTTATATTTCACTTTCTTATGAACTATCAAGCTGATTTCCACAGGGGCTCTACTATTTTACAATACCACCAACAATGAATAAGGTGACCAATTTCTCTGAATCCTCTTCAATATTGTTATTTTCCGAATTTTGAGGTAGTGGCAATCCTAGTGGCTGTGAAGGGGTATCACATTGTGGTCTTGATTTGCGTTTCCCTGATGGCCTGTGATTTTGAGAATCTTTTCTGTGTTTGTTGGCCATTCTTACATCTTCTTTGAGGAAATGTTTATTCAATTCTTTTGCCATGGATTATTTCTCTTTTTGCTCTTTTGTTGTAACAATTCTTTATATATTATGTATATTAAACTGATAAGGAAAGTACTGTGGCTCAAATCCACCCTTCAGCAGAAACCCACAGCTTTAGGAAAATAACCTCCCCTCAGTCCCTTTCCCCCTTCCTCTCTTTTCTCCATGGAATCCACATCCTTAGGAAGATAAGCACTCTCCCCCTGCCCCTTTCAACTGGAATTTACAATTCTAAACAGATAATGACTCTTTTCCTCCCTAATAGCCCTCTGCTTTAGGAATACAAACTAAATTCACCCCTTTTGCTTTTGTAATCCTGCCTGCCTGCTTCCTTGTTTCCTTAGGAATTTGCCTGGTTAGAGTTCCTATATAAACATATGAAAACCAAAACACAGTGCTCAGATACTTTGGAGACTTGACTCTCCTCTGACCCCACACAAAATTAAACTTTGTTCATCTACCACTCAGAGTGCCACTTGGGTTTTCATTCCATCTGCTTCAACATTTGTTTCCTTGATCAGGAAACAAAAGTGAGCAGGGCTCTTGTGCCTCTGGCTTGTGGCTGATGGGTGTGGCCAATGGCAATCTCCAAGGGAACAAGGTGGGTGCCACCCACCCTCTTAATGGGACCTCCTTCTGAGGTGGTCCCCATGGGTCATGTCCTCACACCCTGGCCTGACTCAGTTGGGAGGTGGACTGAACTGTGCCAGAAGACACTGGAAAGGTAAGGCCCCAGTGCCAAGTCCTCAGTCAGGCCCATCTCTGGATGGGAGAATGGATGGATCAACTCCCAAAATCTCAAGTACTGGGATTCCAGAACAGGGAAATCCCTTAGGGAGGGACTGCATAATCTCTGAGTGATTGTGTATGTGAGTGAGGATGACAGAAGCTTGCCTCTGTTACTCCAGTCTGTGACTCCAAAGCTTATGCTACAGAGCCCATGTGGGCCCTAGACTGTTTTCCATGGCTATGTTATATGACATAACAGCCAACCCCAAATTCTGCCCGGGTGCCTTAGCCAAGATGAGCTAAAGTTCTTATAAGAGATGTGGACACATGGGCATCTGTGTAACCTTGAAAGAGGTGACCCCTTCCCTTTCTGTCTTGTGCCACTGACACAGGGAGGGGCTCATCACAGTCAACCTACCATCTTAAATTGCATTATCAAGAATTTCAAGAAGGGTTTTTCTAGAGATTATGGTATCTGGATGAAACCTGGTCCCCTTTGAACCTTATGTGAAGTAGAGTGGCCAACATTTAATGTTGACTGGCCCTTGGAAGGGGATATAGCCAGGGTCTGTGCAATGTGGCTTGTTGTCACAAAGACTCCTGGCCACCCCAGTCAGTTTCCCTACATCAACTCTTCATTAGAGATAGCCCAGCCTCTGCCCCCTTGTGTTTGATTGTGCATTGGAAAAAAGGAACAGAACAGACTCTTGGTTGCACAAGGAAAGGGGCTCCAGGAGCCAGTCATTCATCAAGAGTCCTCAGAGAAGGACCTATCACCCCCACCACAACCAGCATATGCTCTGGCCACTCTAGCCTCTTCTCCTAGCCTGGGTGTGTAGGCAGATTTCCCAGAAACAGCCCCACATTTGGTCCCTCTGGGAACATTGACCCCTCTGAAGAAAGCCCTGGAACCCCAATAGCAAGGAGTTTCTATTCGGCACAACCCACATTACAGATGCCCCTCTGTGAAACACAAGGTCTGGCCCAGATCAGTGAGGGTGGGACCAAAAAACCTGGGAGGTCTGTTTTATACTACAAACCCTTCACAACTACAGACCTCTTAACTGGAAGCACCACACCCCATCCAACTCAGAAAAGTCCCAGGCCCTTATTGATCTCATGGAATCCATTTTCCATACCCATTGTCCTACTTGGATGATTGCTGCCAACTCATCTTAACTTTGTTTAATGCAGAGGAGAGGCAACAGATTCTGATGAAAACCTCAAAGTGGCTGCAGGATCAGGCCCCTACTGGTGTCTTAAACCCAGAAAAGTGGGCATGAGAGGCAGCACCAGGGGCCCAACCAAACTGGGACTTCAACACTGATCAGGGACAGGCTGCAATCCATCAATATTGGGAAGCACTCCTTTGAGGGGTCTGAAAAGGGGCAAAATGACCCACAAACATGACAAAGATGACATTAGACACTCAAAAGACCAACTAATCTCCAGAAGATTTCTATGAGTGACTTTTTGAGGTCTTCAGAATCTACAGCCCTTTTGACCCAAAAGTTCTGGAAAACCAGATGACTTTGAATGCTGCCTTTGTTGCACAGGCAGCAATGGACATTAAAAGAAAATTCCAAAAATTAGAAGGGTTCATGGGGATGAACATGTCTCAATTCCTTGAAGTCGTCAACAAAGTGTTCATCAATTGAGATAAGGCTGCTGAACTAGAAGCCAAGAAGTGAATAAAACATCAAGCTTCCCTACTGGCAGTAGTCTTGGGAAATCCTGACCCAACAGTTGAGAATGGCCACCTCAAAAAGGGGGGACTAGCACAATAAGGGTGCCCCTGGCCAGAGACCAATGTGCCTACTGCAAGGAAAGTGGATTCTGGAAAAATGAGTGCCCCCAAAAGACTCAGGCACATAGAAAATATCCTTAAGGGAAATACTGATCTGACCCCAAGACCATCTGATCAGGCTGTCAGTGCTCAACCCTGAATAGGGGTGATTAGGCTCACTGGAATTTGGCCCCCACAAGCCCATGGTCAAAGTACAAGTTGGGGGCCAGTCAATGATTTTCATGGTGGACATTGGCACTGAATATTCTGTGTTCACTCCCCCCATCACCCCCTTTAGCTGAAAAACCACTAAAATCATAGGAGTGACTGGGGACCAATCAAGCCAATGGCCTTTTTACCAGTCAAGAACTTGCCAGCTTGGTGGCCATGAAGTGACTCATGAA
Source organism: Tolypeutes matacus (assembly GCA_026826555.1). NCBI lineage: Eukaryota > Metazoa > Chordata > Mammalia > Cingulata > Chlamyphoridae > Tolypeutes > Tolypeutes matacus. Next base: position 683,385 of record JAKSZT010038682.1, read on the forward strand.
TTTCTGTACCTGCCTGAACGTGCAGATTCCCTACTTGGGAGGGACCTCTTAACCAAACTGGGAGCTCAAACCTGAAGGATCAGCAAGCTTAAGCCTCAGGACCGGCCTCACTTTCCTCATCACTGTACCATACAGTGAAGAATGGAGACTTCATGCAGAAGAAAGTTCAGGTCAGAGTCCAGTAAAACTGCTGGAAATTTTTTCCAGATTTGGTTGGGAAAAACACACACACCAGGAATGGCATGGAATCATGCACCCATCATCATTGACATGAAGCCTAGAGTGGTCCCTGTTCCAGCAGAAGCAGTATACAATACCCCACGAATCGCAATTGTGCATGGTCAAACGTATAGATCGCCTGAGAAAAGAAAGAATCTTGATAGAGTGTCAGTCACCCTGGAAAACCACATTATTACTAGTAAAGTAGCCAGATGGAACCAGATATCGACCAATGCAGGATTTATGAGCAATTAATAATGCCACTCTCACATTATATCAGGTTGTTCCCAAAACGTACATTTTGCTAGGACACCTGCCACCTGGAGCCACCTGGTTCACTTGTCTGGACCTGAAAGATGCCTTCTTCTGCCTGTGGCTTGTCCCCTGAGCCAACTTCTGTTTTTCTTTGAATGGAAACCTGGACCTGGCTCCCTATAGGCTTCAAAAACTCCCTTACCCTTTTTGGGGAAGACTTGGCAGCAGATCTGGCCACCTACACCCAGAAGGACTGCACGTGTGCTCTCTTGCAATATATAGATGACCTCCTACATACCAGTGAAACAGAAGAGGACTGCTGGGGAGGGAGCCATTCTCTCCTACAACTTCTAACACAGACTGGGTACAAAGTGTCTTGGAGAAAGGCCCAGATCTGTAAACAGCAGGCCAAGTACCTCAGGTTCAGCATCATGCAAGGGCACCAGACACTTGGACCCAAATGAAAAAAAGTGATCTGCACCATCCCTACCCCCATCACAAAAGGAAAGCTTCATGAGTTCCTCATGGTCATAGGGTTTTGCGGCATCTGAATTCCCAGGTTTGGAGCCATGGCCAAAACCTTTCTGAAGTTCTGATGGGTCCAGAAAAACAGTCCCTTGCCTGGGGAGAAGCTTAACAGGGGTCCTTTTAAAACACCAAAAGACAACTCAGCTGAGCCCCTGCCTTGGGGCTCCCAGATGTAACTCAAAACTTTAACCTGTTCATGAATGAAAAGAACAAAGTAGCATTGGGTATTCTCACACAAACAGTTGGCTCCTGGCAAAAACCCATCCCTTACCTCTCCAAGCAACTGGATCCCATGCCTGCAGTATGGCCACCCTGCCTGAAAGCCCTAGCAGCAGCTATAACTCTCATCAACAAAGGTGACAAATCAACGCTCACACAGGCTATTCATGTTATGGTGCAACATGCAGTCACTGCCTTAATGAACTCACAGAGGGACCCGTGGATATCTAATCCCCAACTCATGCATAACCAAGGCTTACTCTGAAAACCCCAGAGTGACAAAAGAAACATTGCACTGTCTAAACCCCGCTACTAATTTACTGGAAGAGGAAGGATTTCCTGAGAATGACTGTGTTGAATTGACCAAGGAAGTTTACACCAGTTGCCCCAAACTCCAAGACAAACCACTGCCTTCCCCAGATCAAACACTATTTACAGATGGGAGCAGTCTCATTAAAAATGGTGAAAAGCTTGCTGGATATGCAGTCACCACTAGCAAATGGGTGGTGGAAGCGGCATCTCTACAGCAGGGTTGGTCCATGCAATGAGCAGAAATCTGGGCACTGGTCCGAGCCCTGATGATAGCTGTTGGGCAAGCGGTAAACATTTGCTCTGACTCTTAGTACACATATTCTACCATTCATATCCATGGGGCAATTTATAAAAAAAGAGGTCTCCAAACCACAGGGGGAAAGGAAATCAAAACCAAGAAGAAATCTTCCAACTATTAGAAGCAATCTGGAAACCAGACAGAATCACCATCATCCACTACCAGGGACATCAAAAAGGGATGGATATGGTCACTCAAGGCTATCCAACAAAGCAGCTTGGCAAGTTGCTGAAGAAACCCACAAAATACGAGTCCTGGAAGTGACACTGCATCTGTCCCTCTTCGGACAAGAGACTAATCAACTAAGCTATACCGAGGAAGAACAGGAATGTGTTAAGAGAGAAGGGGGAAGCTGAACCCCCAAAGGAACTTGGTTGCTCCCAGATGTACAGATTTTTGTCCCCAAAGGAGCCACTCATGCCCTCACCCAGCAATACCACCAACTCACTCACCTAGGGAAAACTGTGCTAGAAATCCTTCTTGGTTGATATTACTACATAGACCCACTCACTTCTCTCTGTGCCACCATCAGCATCCAGTGCCAAGATTGTGCCTAAAACAACTTTTTGCAGGGCCCCATGCTATGGCAGATGTCCAGCACACAGGGACAGCCCACTTTGAAGATCTCACAGTAGACTTCACAGAAGTGAAACCAAGTCAGTGGTACAAATGTGTGTTTGTCATGATATGCACCTTTTCAGGTTGGGTCGAAGATTTTCCCACTCACACCAAAAAGGCAAGAGAAGTGACTAAGGCTTTGCTTAGAGAAAACTTTCCATGACACAGGCAGCTGCTGTCAATTGGAAGTGACAATGGCCCAGTCTTCATGGCTGCCATAGACCAAGGGCTAGCAAAAATGTTAGGAATCAAATGGAAACTCCATACTGCTTACAGACCACAGAGTTCAGGGAAAGTTGAATGCATGAATCGAATCCTCAAATCCTCCCTAGCCAAATTCTGTCAAGAAACCAGTCTCCCCTGGATATACTTACTTCCCTTAACCCTTCTTCAACTTAGGTGTATCCCAGGACACACAGGCTAGTCTCGCTTTGAAATTCTCTTTGGATGACCACCCCCAATTATTCTGGCCTACAAAGGAAATCTCAAACTTCTTGGGGAGGCTAACCAAGATTCCATACTCCAGCAGCTGGGAAAAACTCTGGTTGAAATGCATACAACTGTCTCATGCCAGAACCTCATCTCCCTGGGACATCCAAGGCACCCCCACCAGCCAGGGTATCTATTCTGGGTCAAAGACTGGAAAAAGAACCCCTTCAATGTTCCTGGGCAGGTCCATATGCTGTGATCCTTGTAACTCCTACTACTTTTAAAGTTCCAGGCATCATCCCTTGGTTCCATCATTCCAGGGTCAAGAAGGCATACCTTGATAAAGGCAGGACAGCTAGACAGCACAACCCGTACCCAACCATCCATTGAGAGTACAAGTTGCCCGGGATGCCCGAACACCGACCTCGTCAAATGCCTGCTGAATGGACCCCTGCTGCTGGTGGATCCTGTGCTTATATGGCCCGCTTGCCTTGGTATTTGGAGTCAGACTCACTGCTATGGCCCTTGCTGACTGGTCTATAGTGAATAGAGCTCTAATTGCAATTGCTTACTGGTGTATAATAGGGTGCTTCTGTTCCTTGACTTGCTTATCCTTTCCTTCCTTGCCCTCTCTCTAGAAGCCAATACCCACCCCCAAAATCTATGGCAGCTGCAAGTTAGTCAAAGCTGGGGCAAACAATCTGTGCTGAATGCTTCAGTCCCATTCTCAGCAGGTGCAACTTCAGCCTCTGTAATATTTGATGCTTGCAGGGAAATCCAAGATCATGTTCCTTACACATTACTAGTAGCCCTGTACCCACACACCCCCACACATGCCCCCAGGAGAGGGTGTAGGTGTCACAACTATGGGCATTATGACAAAGACCTCTGCTGAGACACCCAAAAGAGCAGAGGATTTTGCTGTTCTTGGAGCTTACTGGTAGGTGCTACCGCTCTCCAGAAGGGGGTCCATTGACTTCTCCATATCTCCTACAGAAAATCCCCAGCCCAGCAGGGTGTGGCATAGAAACTTGTGACCCCATAAAACTCACCTTATTAAACATAACCACTGGATCAGGATACCTTTTTAAAAGCCCAAACAGGACTAAAACTAGGAATTGGAATATATGACCCAGCTGGGCCTAACCCAGGGAACACATACTAGTCCAACTGATCCTGGTAACTCAACCCCCAGGAAAAACCCTGGTGAAAAATGTCAGTAAAGCTGCCCAGATGGTAAAAGCCAAACTTAGAGCAGCCCCCCACAATGTCCTTTTTGAGCCAGGTTCAAATTTTTCACCAACTCCTAAATGAATCTCAGCCTGACATAACTGCATCCTGCTGGCTATGCACATCCTCAAGTCTTCCCCATACCTGTCCCATGAAATGATATCCTCCTGACCCATGACAGCTCTACAGCAGGAACCAGGTCCCTCCCAGTCTGAATAACCAAACTCCCAGGAAAACTGGCTAACTGTTAAAATAAATTACCAGGTCTCTTTCAACCGTCCTCCATCCTCCCTGTTGGAAGAGCTAATGGTAACACCACCCATCCATTCAATAAGCCTGACTGATGAGCCACAAACTCCACCATCTGGGTCTGTGACACCATCACCTACTGGTGCCTAGACAAGGATGGCCAGAGTATCTGTTACCTGGCTTGGCCAGTACCATCATTCTCAGTGTATGGGGAAGAATTGCCTAGAAAGCTCTCCCAAACCAAATGAGCAATACAGGGAATTCCCATACTCTTAGGACTAGGAGTAGTCAGCAGTGCAGCAGTAACAGGGGTCTCACTCACAGTTGGTCAGGGGTGCTTACAAACACTAGCACAGAAAACTTCAAATGACCTCAAAGAAATATTGGGGACTCTAAATGGGTGGCAAGACCAGATAGACTTGTTGGCAGAAGTAGTTTTACAAAACAAGCAAGGATTAGATTTGCTTGAACCTGCCAAGCCCAGGGGGAATAATGCTGTTTTTATGCAAAGCCCTCAGGGATAGTTAGGGACAAGGTGGCCCTACTAAAAGAATAAGCCAAAGATGGCTTAAACCATGTATACCTGGCATCTGCCAATGGGAATTACTTCTGGTATTTCATTTCCTGGATTTTGCCATTCATGCCAGTAATAGCTTCAGTCTTCTTCCTCTTAACTTTTGGGCCATGCATTCTACAGTACCTAACAAAATAAATCATTTCCTGTTTAAATGCCTTAAAACACCAAGTAATGCCTATTGTTAAATATCAACCTTTGGGGACTACAGAAAAATGCCCATGTTAGCAGATGATGCCCCTAAAGAATTATAAGGGCATCAAAGGAGGGAATGATAAAGAAAGATCTGGGGCTCTAACCCCACCTCAGCAGAAACCCACAGCTTTAGGAAAATAACATCCCCTCAGTCCCTTTCTCCCTTCCTCCGTTTTCTCCCTGGAATCCACATCCTTAGGAAGATAAGCACTCTCTGCCTGCTTATCTGGAATTTATAACTCTAAACATATAATGACTGAATTCCTCCCTAATAGCTCTCTGCTTTAGGAAGATAAGCTAACCTCACTCTTTTTGCTTTTGTAACCTTGCCTTCCTGCTTGCTTTGGAATTTGCTTTCTTAGAGTTCATTACATAAACGTATGAAAGCAAAGACATGATGCTCAGAGTTTTTGGAGACTTGACCATCCTCTGAGCCTGCACATAATAAAACTTCATTCATCCACCACTCAGAGTGCAGCTTGGGTTTTCATTCCTTCTGCCACAACAAAACCATTATTGGCAATTATTTTCACCCATTCTGTTTGTTGTCTTTGCACTTTATTGATGATGTCTTTGATTTGCAAAAGTTTTGAAATTTGTTGTTCATTTTATTTATTTTTTCTTTAATTTATCATGTTTTTGTTGGCATATCTAAAAAATCACTACCAAGTGTAAGGTTATGGAAGTTTCTGCCTTTGTTTTCTTATAAAATTTTCATACTTTAAAATCTTATATTTAGGTCCTTTTACTGTTTAAAGTTAATTTTTGTTTATGATATGAAGTTGGGATTCAAATTCATTCTTTTACATTTGGATATCCATTTTCCCAACATCATTTGTACAAGGCACCATTTTTCCCAATTAATGTAATTGGCAACCTTGTCTAAAATCAGTTGACCATAAACATTTGATTTTATTTCTGAACTCTAAATTTAATTCTATCGATCTATATATCCATCTTTATGTCAGTACCATACTGTTTTGGTTACTGTGGTATTGTATTAAGTTTTTTTTCCTAATTATTTCAAGATAATATTTTTATTTTTAACAAGCTTTAGATTATATAAATGTTACATAAAAATATAGGGAATTCACATATACCTCAACCCTGCCCTTTTACAACAGGTCAAAACACTAGTATTTTGACTTATTCTACCATTATACAAACTACAAATACTTGCTCAGCAGCTGATGGGCATCCTTTAGAAACATGTTTGAAAGGAATAAAAATTCATATAAAATAAATAATCAAATAATTTCCACAGGGACACAGATAAGTGTGACACCATCTCCTAGTCTTCCGCATTGCTGCATCTGATCCAACCATAATCTTACAAAAATATTTCAAAACCTGCACTAATTAAGTTAAATGGTCCACCCAAATTCCTCAATGCAAGCTAAGCTCACAGTTAACAGCTTCAAAATATGAACTGAAGCACACATTGCTGGGTGGCATTTAATCTCTCTTATATTTGTAGTGTGTATATATATATATTTTTTCTCTGCATAATATTGTTCAACTTTTCTGCATACAACTAGAAATGCATTAATTCCCTACAGAATAGGGTGCAAGTTCTTGAGTTATAATAATGTTCATGCTTAAACTTTACATCCTTAAATATTATGACATGAAACTAGTACAACTTGTCATACGACAAATGAAAAAATGGGGAAGAAAAAAAGAATTTCATTTTATGTATATATACAATCATAACCATAATGAAATAAGGAAGAGGGATTCATGACAGTTACAGAACGTGTTTCTGTAACTGGTCATGTCGTTGAAGTTTGTATTTATCACTACCTTCTTCCACTATCCATTCCATCTTCCCATTACCTTTAGCAAGCACTTCAGCTGGCCATGGTTCTTTGCCTCATAGGGCAACCCAAACTTTCATTCCTGAAGATTCTGTACCATTGTTAGTCCTGCTTGGATTGGTTTGTTGTAATTTTCCACTGACTTTAAACACAGGTCATGGCAGTACTGAGATACCTTAAAGATCTCCTGTATTCCAGGCAAATTCTTTATCCCCATTATGTAGATGCAGTCCTATTTCCCCTTGATAGTCAGGATCAGTCACCACAACAAGTAGAGTAATTCCCTTTTTTGCATGTTGATTTAGAGGTAAGAGGAGCCCAGATTGGTCAGGAGGCAACCTTAACTTCCAGTTCAATCAATCATTGTTTTGTTCCCTAGGTGGAAGCCCTCCTCCTTTTGGAACCATGACCTGTAGACCAGCAGAGCTTAAGGTTGCACAAATAGAAAGCAAAAATATTCCCGGTGGATCACTAGGGAAATGATGTGTGGTACCACTCCCATTTCCACTCCTTGATTCCTTTACCCATAAATCCTGACTATGGGAGAAACAGCACCATAGACTGGGCACTGATTTAAACTATACACAGCCTCCTGTAGAAAACCACACCTGCCCTGCTAGTTATTCCCACCTAGATGGCACCATAAATAAGTTTCAAAAGGCTTTTCCACCATTATATCAATCCAGCCGCTCTAGGATGATAGGGAAAATGGTAAGACCAGTGAATTCTATGGGCAAGTACCCATTCTTGTACATCATTTGCTGGGAAATGGTTTCCTTAATCAGAAGCAATATTTTGTGGAATGCCACGGAAGTGGATAAGATTTTTGATAAGTACAAGGAGGGTAGTTTTGGAAGAAGCATTGCATGCAGGGAAATCAAACCCATATTTGGAGTGTCTATTCCAGGTAAAACAAATCACTGTCAATTCCATGATGGAAGTGGTCCAACGTAATCTACCTGCCACCAGGTAGCAGGCTCATCACCTTGGGAATTGAACCATATTGGAGCTGAGAGTGAGACTCTGCTCTTGGCAGATTGGGCACTCAGCAGTGGCTACAGACAAGTCAGCCTTGGTGAGGGGAAATCCATGTTGCTCAAGCCATGCATAACCTCCATCCCTATCTCCATGGTTACTTTGTTCATGAGCCTATTGGGCAATAACAGGAGTGGCTAGGGAAAGAGCATGAGCACTAGCCACAGAGTGGGTCATCTTATCCACTTGATTATTAAAATTTTCCTCTGTGAAGTCACCCTGTGGTAAGCATTCATATGTATTACAAATGTTTTCATGTTTTTTGCCAACCTGCCATCTACATGCCTTTTCCCCAGAACTCTTTGTCACCAATTTTCTAAACATGTTCCTTCTGAGTTCCTGGACATCCAGCCAAACCATTGGCAACAGCCCATGAATCAGTATACAAATACACCTCTGGCCATTTCTACTTCCAGGCAAAATGAACAACCAGGTGCACTTTTAAAAGTCCTGCTCACTGAGAGGATTTGCCATCACCATTGTCTTCAGGGATGTCCTGGAAAATATTTACAGTGTTGTAGCTGTCCACTTTTGGATGGTTCCTGAATATTGTGCCGAACCATCAGTAAACCAGGCCAGAGTTGTCTCTTCCTCACATACCTGATTATATGGGACTGCCCAAGAGACCAAAGTTATGGGCTGAGAGGAAGACAGTAACATGGCAGGCATGGTTGCCATGGGTATTTGGGCTACTAACTCATATAACTTACTTGTGCCTTCAGGATCCACTCAAGACCTATCTCATATATACCACTTCCACTTTATTATGGAGTGATACTGTGCAAATTCACCTTTATAGTTTGGTGGGCCAGACAATACCCAGCTCATGATAGACAACTCAGGTCTCATGTTAAGTTGATGGCCCATGGTTAAGCGTTCAGTCTCTACTAGGCCCAGTAGCAGGCCAAACCAATTTCTCAAAAGGAGAGTAGTTATCTGCAGTGGATGACATGGCTTTGCTCCAAAATCCTATGTTTCTGCATTTTGTTTCTCCTATACAAGCCTCCCAAGGGCTGCAGACAGCATCTGTATTTGCCACTAAAACTTCCAGCACTATTCAATATGCTGGATCATATGGCTTAAGTTATAATGTAGCTTTCACAGTAGCCTGGACCTGTTGTAGAGCCTTTCTAGTTCTATTCCCCAAACAAAAGTAGCAGCTTTTCTGGTCACTCAGTAAATAGGCTGGAGTAGCATATCCAAATGAGGAATATGTTGCCTCCAAAATCTGAAGAGACCACCTAAATGTTGTGCCTCTTTTTGGTCATAGGATGGGCAAGATGCAATAGATTATCCTTCAATTTAGAGGTGATATTTCAACATACCCCACACAACTGGACACCTAGAAATTTCAGAGGTGTAAGGCCCCTGTAATTCTTTTGGATTTCTCTACCATCCTCTCTCACACAAATGCCTTATGTCTTTGCTACTTCTTGTTCACTAGGTCTTATCAACATGATATAATCCAATATGATGTCTTGTAGGAGGGAGAGATGTTCAAAATTCCTGTGGTAACTATTATGACATAGGGCTGGAGAGTTGATATACCACTGAAGCAGGACATTGAAGATATATTGTGGGCCTTGCCAGTTGAAAGAAAATTGCTTTTGGTGTTCCTTACTAATGAAAATTGAGAAAAAAAGCATTTGACAGATCAACAGCTGCATACCAGGTACCAGGGGATGTGTTGATTTGCTCAAGCAATGATACCACATCTGGGACAGCAACTACAATTGAAGAATCCACCTGGTTAAGATTAAAATAATCTACTGCCATCCTCCAAGGTCCACCTATTTTCTGCATATGCAAAATAGGACAGTTGAATGGGATATGGTGGGAATCAACCCCTTGCATCCTTTGGATCATTGATGGTGGCAGTAATCTCTGCAATCCTCAAGGAACTCAGTATTGCTTTTGATTTACTATTTTGCTAGGCAGAGGCAATTCTAGTGGCTTCCATTTGGCCTTTCCTAACATAATAGCTCCCACTCCACAAGCCAGGTATCCAATGTGGAGATTCCACCAGTTATTGAGTAGTTCTATTCCAATTATGCTTTCTGGAACTGGGAAAATGATCACAGAAGGGTTTGTGGACACATTGAACCTAATGAGAGATGGATCTGAGTTAAAATTCCATCATTCACTTGACTTCCATAAACCCCTTCTCTGACTGGTGGACCACAGTGATGCTTTGGGTCCCCTGGATTTAATGTCATTTCTGAACCAGTGTCTGGTAATCTCCGGAATGTCTGATCATTTCCTTTCCCCAATGAACAGATACTCTGGTAAAAGGCCATAAGTATTCTTGTGGAAAGGTGGATGGAAGATTAACAGTATAAATTTTTGGCAGTTTAACAGGATCCTTCCCCCAGGGGACCTGGTCTTCTCCTCATTTAAGGGACTCTGAGTCTGTAAACTGTCTCAAGTCTCTAAATTTATTAAGGGGATATGACACACTGTGTCTGTAATTTGAGTTAGGGTTTTTATCACTTGACCTAGAACTTTTCTGCTTATATAGATCTAGAAGAAACTTAGTAGACTCTAAATCTATTTCACTTCTAATAACCCAATAATCTCTTTTCCAATGCCATAACTTTATGCAACTCAAACTATTTTGAGTGCTGCTTTGAATTTGCCTTTTATTGTGGTAGCCACACCCACCTTATCTTTGGTGATTAATTGTTGACACTTTTTAAAAAAAAATTTAATTTTTAAAAAGAAACTTAGATTACAAAAATTTTATACAGAAATAAAGTGATTCCCATGTGCCCTGATCCACCCATCTCACACACTTTCCCACATAAACATCCTCCATTAACGTGGCACACTCATTTCACCCGATAAACACATCCCGGGGCTTCACCATTCAACATGGACCATAGTTCACATCATAGTCTACACTCTTTCTCACACAGTTCTGTGTGTTCATGTGATGACATGAAATGGCCTATAGGTATCATTGCAACATCACTCAAAGTGATTCCCAAGTCTCTAAAAAGTCCCTGTATTAGAACAGTTTTTCCCTCTCCCTGCCCCCAGAGCCTCCAGTGGCCACTTGCTCCAGAACAATGCTGTAGTTTCTTCCATTTCTAGAATCACAATATGTCTATAGTAGACCACTATAGACAGTAAGTCCACTCTAGTCCATAGCTCTTACTCCAATCCCAAGGATTCTGAGATGTAACATCCACTCCAACTCCAATTGTAAGGGAATTATGTCTAATGGGGAAGATGGATGAGACTATCCTGCTTGCAGCTGCAGACTCTCTCCATTCCCTGTAATGTCTTTTGTCCATCAATATCTCCTCACCAGGTGTTCTCGGTGAGCCCAAGGAGTTGTAGAGTAGGTGTTGCAAATCCACTGAGGTTCTGGGCACAGCCGGAACATGAACAGCCCAAAGACTTGAGTCTCTGGATGTACACCTACAAACCCTAGCACCAAATATAGGTTTAAATAGCAGGAACAGATGAGCCATGTGCAGGGAAGACATAATTGAACCCAAATCTGTCACTCTCAATAGCACAAATTACAATGTATGGCCCACTGGCAAGGCATGAATCTCTGGAGCTATCTGCCTTGACCCTAGGACCTGGGTGTTTCCAGAGCCATCAGGAGACCCACTATTTGTATTAGTATCCACTTTGAAAGTCTATGAGATCCTGTTATCATGAGAATAAACATTATCCTGGGATGACCTCCTGAAACATTTGAAGTCTCTTAGCCATATAAACTCATTTGTCTTTACCTTTTCCCCCTTTTATTCAAGGTCTTTTTTCAGTTGCATTGCCAGTTGGTGCTTGGTATCAATCTCTTCTTTGTCAATCACTGCCCTTGCACTTGGGGAACAGTTGCTGCACCCTTATTTAATGGGGCAGATCTCTCCAGGATGGAAATTTAGTATTCTTTTAGTTATTGTGTGAGTCTCCACCCACTGTGACAATGCCCCAGGAACCATTGAACATTTTTGCATACCTCCCAGATCCATTCAACCCCATAATGCTTAAGGTTTCTAATTCAATTACAGTCCTTCTTAAAGTAATATCTATAGTACAGAGAACAGGAACCACAGAATGATCCAGGGAAGATGGAGGTTAATCTTACAAATCTATTTCTCACAGTCCTGGTTAAAGGTGTCCTCTGGACATTCCTGGGGTAGGTTGGGAGGTCTTAAATGGTAAATATCTTCTAGAATTCTAAACTCTCTAAGCCTTTGAATTACCTCTTCTACTGTATACCAGGGTATATCAGGCATCTCAACCTCAGACATGCCAGGTCGTCTTTTAGTCCACATTTCAGTCAGCCACCTGAACAAACCATTAGAGCCCTTTATAACCCCTCATGCTACAGCATTGAATCCAGAATTGCTGCTTAGTGCACACATGAATAAATTCAGTGTGATCCAACTTTATATTCCTTCCACCTTTCTTCCATACCCTTAGTAGCCATTGCCACACATATTTCCCTTATTTTTGTGTATTTAAATTGGAAAATTCATGCTACTCTTTCAGAGGATAGCATTATTACTCATTTGCCACACTTTGTATTTCACTTTTGGGGTTTTATTGTGGTTTAAGTCTAGTAATAAGTCTTGATGAAAAGGGAGGTGGTGGAAGTGGACAAGGAGGATTAGAAATGTCTTACAAGCTATTGACCTTGGGACATTCCTTTGCATTTTCTTCTGGTGAGAAAGGATTAATTATTTCAGGCATGAGTTGGAAGGCAGATTCCTCTGGGCAGCCTGGTGGCTGGGCAGTGCATGCTGGAGTCAGGCTGGTAACTGCCTCAGAGCTGGGAAGAGCTCCAGACTCCCTGAGGCAGGCTGTAGGCTGGGCACATCATGTGTGAGTTTGGCTAGTACCTACCTTAGGGCTTGGAGATCCAGACACCCTGGGGAGGACCAGAGGCTGAGCAGTACAGGCTTCAGTTTGTCTGGTACCCATCTCTGGACAGGAAGGAGGTCTGACATCCCTGGGGAAGGTTGGAGTTTGGGGGATAAAAGGTTGACAAAGCATGATCGCTACAAGGCAGACCATCACAGATTTATCTGTTAATGTCTCAGCAGAATTTAGGGGCCCAATGTCCCCACCAATATTATCATCACCCTTTATGTCTCCATCCCAATCCTCTGGGTTCCACTCCTTTCCAATCAATGCGTTCACTTCAACTGCAGATATTCTGTGTGGTTGAGATATTAGTTTCCTTTGTAACTCTGCTAATCATACAATGAGAGTCTGAGTCGTTTCTCAGATATCACAAGCCTGTGGTTAGAGGAAAGAAGATTTTATTTCAGAGCACACATAGAAACTTTCACAACATTCATGTGGCATTTCAGTTTCAAATTTGCAGCCTTTACTCATCTCTTTCTTTTCTATCTTTTTCAAGAGTATCTAGGAGAAGCCACCAAAATCATTAAATCTTTTGACTCCACAAAACTGTGTTAATATATTGAAGGCACTCTCACCCAGATTCTTGCCTCTTATAAGCATGGAATTAGGGGAAACTAATGATGATGTTTTTCATATCTCTGTTGCCTATTTATGCCACAGACTGTTAATGCTCTCTTCATTATTGGAAAATGAGTCATTAATTCTCTTACATGTAATTAGAGTAGAAAGCCAATTGCTGGACTCCCAGAATCTCCTCATATATCCCATGTTTAGGATCTTGTTTACAAGAACAACTCTAGGTACCATGTTAAATTAGTCAGTGTTCTTTTGGGAAACAGAATCAACAGGAGATGTCAGTAAATATTATGAAATTCATAAGATTCTTTTAAGTGAGTGTCAGGATGCACAAATCCAGGTTCCACAGGGAAGCTGAACAACAGGGGTGCCAATGAAATTCCAATGATGATACTTGAGTTTCTGGGAGATGTGGGCTGTCCAAAGACCAGCTGGGAAATCCTCCCTAAATGAAGGAATCACTTTTTCTTTTAAGGCATTCAACTGAGACAAAATGTCACTCAATGTTGGCAGCACTCTACCAGGTTGATTGCAGCTGTAATCAGCCATCTTTGCAGTAAATTCACTGATGACTAAAGCCCTTAAATGTCATTATATTTCAATTATCCCAGTGCTTGCTTGGCCAAAAACTGTGCACAATTACCTGGGTGAGTTGGCACATCTGCCTAACCATCACATTGGCCTAGTCCAATGAACCAAATAAAAAAGAGGAGGAGTTACTAAACATGGAGCAACTAATCAGACATGTCCAAACTAAAAGCATGAATCAACATAAAGAAGTGAAGGAAGAGATTAAGGATATTAAGAAGACACTTTGAGAAAACACTGAAGAAATTGTAAACATACATAAAAAGATAATGGATAAGATGGTGATGAATGACATGATAAAAATTTTAAAAATACACTAGAATCACATAAAAGTGGCTTTGAGCATGCAGAGGAAAATATCTTTGTTGTGGAAGACAGTACAGCTGAAATCAAACAGATAGTAGAAGAGATAAATAAAAAGAGAGAAAAACTCCACCAGGGACTCAGGAATTTGAATGACAGGAGGAAATACAGAAACATATGCATTATAGGCATCCCAGAAGGAGAATAGAAGGGAAAGGGGACAGAAGGGTTGTTGGAGGAAAGAATGGCTGAAAACTTCCCAAACCTAGTGAAGGACATGGACATACATATCCAGGAAGTGCAGCACACCCTAAATGGTATAAATTCTAACAGGCCTACTCCAAGATATGAACTTGTCAAATTGTCCAATGCTCAGGACAAAAAGAGAATAATGAAATCAGCAAGAGAGAAATAAGAACCATCACATGCAAGGGATGTGAGAGTAAGTGCTAAGTTCACAACTGAAATCACGGCAAAAAGAAGGCAGTGGTATGACACAGTCAATGTACTAAAAGAGAAAACTTCTAGCAATGAATTCTCTATCCATTAAAACTGGCATTCATAAACAAGGGACAGTTCAAAATATTCACAGATAAATATAAAAAAAGAGAATATGTCAATAAGAAATATTCACTTCAAATACTAAAGTGAGGTCTGCAGGTGGAAAGGAAAAAACAGGAAAAAGAGAGTTGGAGGAGAGTGTAAGAACAAATAAAAAGATAAGAAGAGAAATAAAAACAACATATGCCATACATTAACCAAAGAATATATGGCTAATGTAATTAATTCCTTGACAGTAATAACATTGAATGTTAACGGATTAAACTCATCAGTCAAAAGACACAGATTGGTAGAATGGATAAGGAAATATAAGCCATCTAAAAACTTGGGTTGAGTTGCAAGGAAGTTGAAAGTGAATGCTTGGAAAACAATTCTACAAGCAAACAATAACCAAATCAGGGCTGGAGTAGGTATACTAACATCACACAAAATAGATGCAAAACCATTGTAAGAGACAAAAAATGGACACTATATAAGAATAAAAGTGGTTTTCTATCTAGAAGAACAATCATAAATATTTATGAACTTAATCAAGGTGCCTCAAAATACTTGAGGCAAACACTGGAAAAACTAAGTGCAGAAATAGATGCCTCTACAATTATACTGGGGAAATTTAGTACACCAATATCACCATTAGACAGAACATCTCAACAGAGAACTAATAAACAAGGACTTTGAATAATACATTAGAGCATCTGGACCTAATATACATATACAGAACATTACACAACAATACAGCGCGATATACTTTCTTCTCGAGTGCATATGTATCATTCTACAGGATAGACCACATGTTAGGCCATAGAACAACACTAAATGATTTCAGAAAGATTGAAATTAAACAAAGTAATTTCTCTGACCCCAATGGAATGAAGCTGGATATCAATATGGGACAGAGACCCAAATTAGGCACAAATATATGAAAGTTGAAGAACACAGTCTTAGACAAACAGTGGGTCAGGAATGAAATTTCAAAATAAATCAGTAACTATCTTGAAACGAATTAAAATGATGACTCAACATATCCAAATGTATGGAATGCAGCAAAAGCTGTACTGAGAGAAAAATTCATAGCCAAAATGCTTATATTTACATGTATCCATTACATTTAATTGAGAAATGTATATATTTATTCATCTGTGTTTACTTTTTAGTACTTAATTGTTTATGTTTTCAATTATTAAATGTACAAAATAAAGTTAATAAAAAAGAAAGCAGTAATATCAAAGACCTAACTGCACACTTGAAGGAATTAATAAAAAAACAACAAAATAACCCCAAAGGGAGTAGAGAGTAGGAAATAAAGATTAGAGCAGAAATAAATGAAATTGAATATAAGAAAGCACTCCAAATATATATATATATATCAAAAGCTGGTTCTTTGAGAAGTCAATAAAAATGACAAACCATTAGGTAGACTAACAAAGAAAAAGGAGAGATGATACAAATAAAATAAGAAACAAGGAAGAAGGTTTCATCACTGACCCCACAAAAATAAAGAATATCATAAAAGGATGCTTTGAAAAATTATATGCCAACAAGATAAATAATTTAGAGGAAATGTATAAATTGCTAGAAAAACACAAGCAGCCTACATTGACAAAAGAAGAAATTGATTAACTCAACAGGCCAATCACAAGGAACATGATAGAATTAGTCATCAAAAACCTCGCATCAAAGAAGAGCCCAGGACCAGATGTTTTCAAAGGTGAATTCTACCAAACATTCCAATCCTGCTTGAACTCTTTCAATCCTTGAATTCCAAACATTCCAATCCTGTTTGAACTCTTCCAAAAAAAAAAAAAACAGAAGTGGAGGGAATATTGCCTAACTCATTCTATGATACCAAAATCACTCTAATACCAAAATCAAACATAGGCGCCACAAGAAAAGCAACCTATAGACCAATCACTCTAATGAACCTAGATGTTAATGTCCTCAAAAAAATACTTGCTAATCATATTTAACAACACATAAAATGCATTATGCACCAAGTCAAAGTAGGTTTCATCCCAGGTACACAAGAATGGTTCAACATAAGTAAATCAATAAATGTAATAGACCACATAAAAAGATTGAATGAAAATTCAATCTGCATCTCTATAGATGCAGAAAAGGCATTCAACAAACTACAATACCTATTCCTGATAAAAAAAAAAACACTTCAAAGGACAGGAATAGAACAAAACTTCCTCAAGATGATAAAGTATATATATGAAAATCCCACAACTAGCATCATAGTCAATGGAGAAATCCTAAAAGCTTTCCCTCTAAGATCAAGAAAAAGATAAGGATGCCCACTTTCACTGCTTCTAATGAACATTGTGTTAGATGTACTTGCTCAATAATTTAGAGAAGAAAAAAGATATAAAGGGCATCCAAATAAGATGGAAGAAGAGAAAATTTAAGTACTTGCCTACTACATGATTCTATACAGTGAAAGCCCAGAGAAATCTATAACAAAGTTTCTAGAGCTTATGAACACATTCGGTAAATTTGCAGGTGATAACATCAATGTATAAGAATTAGTAGCATTTTTGTACACTAATAATGAGCATTCTGAAGAGGAAATCAAGAAAAAAATTCCATTTACAATAACAACTAAAACAATGAAATACCTAGGAACAAATTTAACTAAAGACTTCAATGACATATGAAGAAAATTTCATTTTCTTATCAGTTATATTAGGCTATTTTATTGGCTTCATTTTTGAAGAAGTTTTGCATCACAGATGTGTTACAACAATGGTGGTGGATGATAATTTGCATGGGGTGTCAATGATGGGGGATACTTTTATGCCCAGGTTCCCCTGGGCATATATATAAGGCATATAATTGTGTTCAAATATTCATGGGACTTTGTTAAAGTCGGTGGAGATTCATACAAAAATTGGAAGAATATTGAATTCCCATCTTGGGGTGCTATGCCACATTCTCTAATGGAATAGCAAGAATCCCCCAAGTACAGAGGCAATGGCCAGTGAAGGAGGATGGACCATTGATGGGCCCTTGATATTGATGACTGTGCTCATATACCTTTCCTCTTGAAATTGAAATTTAGTTTAGTATTATAGGGTGTCTAAGTGTAACCTCCTGACAGCTTCTTGTTGTTCAAATGTGGTCTCTCTCTCAGCTGAAGTCAGGATGTAAATGCAATAACTTCCCTCCAGAATGGGACATTATTCTCAGTGATGAGCCTCCCTGGTGCCAAGGGATTACTACCAAACACCAACCAGAAATGCAACTACAAAAATACCTTGACCAAAAGGGGGAAAATGTGAAGGCGAATGTATTTATGCAGTTAAGAGACTTCAAAATGAGTAAGGATGTCATTCCAGAGGTTATACTTGTACTTGTTTCAGCAGGAGTTCATTGACTGCCAAATTAGACACTACCCCAAATAGTGAGTCTCCTGAGGGTTCTGTAGACACCCAGGCATTGTGGTTAGGCAGATAACTCATGGCATTTGTGCCTTGCCAGTGGGCACTACTTTGGTGTTTGTGCTTCCCAGTGTGAGAGAATTGGACTCAGTTATGGTTTCCCTATACAGAGCTCTTCTGTTCCTTGTACTTGCACCTATAGTTGGTGCTGGAGTTTGTAGGATTATGTCCAAAAGAGTTGAATCCTTAGGCTGTCCTTATGCCAGCAGGGCCCTGAGCTTCAAAGGAGTTGCAAAACCTACTCTTCAGTTCATTGGACTCACCCAAGACAAATAACAAGGAGGTGAAGATAGAGAGCCACTACACCAAGGAACCAAGAGAGTATACAACTACAAGCAAGAAAGTCCCATCCATCAGCCATATGGGACTGAAACTCCCTCTCAATCAGAGGTTGAGAGGGTATCACCCTCCTAGAATCCTCAGGATTGAGGAATGAAATATGGACAAGAGTGGACTTACTGGTATTCTGCTATAGACTTATTGTTATTCTACCAATGGAAGGACTTATATCATTGCTGTGAATTCAGTGGCCACTTGAGGTTCTGACGTCAGGGAGAGGGAAAACAGGTGTTGTACAGGTGCACCTTTGCAACTTGGGAATTATCCTGAATGATATTGCAATGACAGATACAGGTCATTATATATTATCTTGCCATAATCTACAGAATTGTGTGGAAGAGTGTAAACTACAATGTAAAGTATATCCATTCTTAGTGGCAATGCTCCAAAATGTGTTCAACAATTGCAATGCATGTGCAACAACTAAAGGATGTTGTTAATGTGGGTAAATGTGGGTGGAGTGGGGAGTAGGGCATATGGAAATTCCCTATATTTTCTATGTAATATTTATGTAATCTAAATATCTTTTAAAATATAAAAAAATAAAATAAAAAACAAAAACATCAAATAAACCAAAAATATTTATGTCAACTACATTATTGGCACCATACTTAATTTTAAGAACTTGTTTACAAGGGTTTGCATAGATTATCTTTTCTGGAGAGCCCTTTTCTCCCTCGCCTTAGACACTGCACCAACTTTATTTCAGTCTTGCTCTTATACTCAAATCTGTCTTCACTATGGCTCTACTGTCATTATATTTGTCTACATATAAGTGGTGAAACAAGGAAGAGCTTTTAACCATCTGTGATGTTTCTTTAGAATATCTCCAAGGTCACAATATAGAAGGCATCTTTATCATCATCATCAAAAATGTCATTCATTTTTCTGGTTGAGAAAGTCCTTGGCAGTAAATCTTTCATCTAGGAAATAGCAAACTTGTCATTACTGAAATTATTCACTTTCTTTTTAAAAATATATATTTTTTATTTTTAAAGAAGCTTTAGATTACATGTTACATAAAAAAATTTAGGGGATTCCTTTATGTCCCACCTCTCCCCCTCCTACACTCTCCATCATTAACAACATCTTTCATTAGTGTGGGACATTTGCCATAATTGATGAACACACATTGAAGGATTGCAACTATTCAGACTATAGTTTATATTACAGTCCACACTCTGCCCCCAGATTTTCATAGGTTATGACAAAATGTATAATGACCTGTATCTGTCATTGCCATGTCCTGCAGGACAATTCCAATATCTCAAAAATTCCCTCATATTACACATTCTTCCCTCTTCCTCCCCTCAAAACTTCTGGTGGTGACTGCCTTTATATCAATGATAAGAATTCTTCCATTGCTAGAATAATAAGTCTTCAATAGAATAACAATAAGCCTACTTTAGTCCATTGTTCATTCTCCAATATTGAGGATTTGGGGTTGGTGATGGCCACTCTTGCATTTCCACAGAACCTCATTATGGTGCACAGTATTGATGAAACCTTCCTAATTGAACCTGATCAACAAGTTAAATCAAGCTTCTCGGATGCCCAGTTAAGAGATATAGATTCTAAAAAGCATGGGGTTGGGGATAAAAACTTCAAAGTCGCCACCTCAATGTTGTACTCTCTTCCATTGCTTGAATCACAATATGTCTACAGCAGAAGACCAGTAAGTCCACTCTAGGGAGAGGGAAAAGCAATTGTAATAAAGGGGCTTTTTTGGGACTTGGGAATTATGTTGAATGACATTACAATGACAGATATAGGCCATTTTACATCAGCATATAACATGCAGAACTTTGTAAGAGAGAGTGTGGTCTACAGTGTGAACTCTGGTCCATGCTTAGTGGCAAAGCCCGAGGATTTGTATATCCATTGCAGGTGATGTGCCACAGTAATGAAGGATGTTTATGTGGGATGTTATGGGAGGTGTGTGTGGGGGTGGGGAACATGGGAATCCATGTAATTTTGTGTAACATTTATGTAATCAAAGAATCTTTTAAGGTATAAAAAAATAAATAATCAAATAAACAATTAAATAAATAAATAAATACTTCTAACTTAAAAAAATATATATATCAGCATCTTCCTCTTTTTCTTCCCTGGATGATGTTCAGTGTGCTTCTAGCCTTCCGAACCCCAGAAGTTTCATAGCTGTTTTGAGGGGCTGACAGAGTCCTGGAGCTCCTTACTCCACTATCTTATCATAAAGTTCCTACTAAAATGATTTCTTGTAATTTTTTGACTTTGTCATGTACTTAGTTGTTTTTTAGAAATGGGTCTTCTCAATTTTATTAAAAATAAGTCTTTATCATCATGTTATCTCCTATGTTTACTTTTAAAATATTTTATTGTCACTCTAATTAAATAAAAGAGCTATGTACTGTGTCATAGTAAAAAATAAAAATAAAAAAATAAAAGCACTGGAAACAACTATTGACAGCTTTATTCATACTATTTGAAAGTGAATGGCTTTTATATGTCAATGCAAGACACAGGAATAAATAATAAAGATTAAATTCAATTAAGAAATATTATATATGTAAAAAATCTCTATCAGCAAAGTCAAAAGTAAACAAAGATTTTGTAAAAGCCCTCAAATTTATGTTACATAGAAAGGTCTGTTTTTCTGAGTATATGACTTCCACAAGTCATTAAGGAAAGTTTCAACAACTGAATAGGTAGATGAGTAATAATAAAACAAACTTCTTAGATAAACAACCAAAAATTGTACTTATCTATAAGAGACGAATTACAAAAAGAGAAATGCAAAAGACAAAATTAATGTTTAGTGTTTTTTACCTATCAGATTTGTGGAGTGGTTTAATCATATCATATTCCATTGGTTAGAATTCAGAGGGATGGGCACACTCATGGATTGATTGTGGGAGTATGTACTGCTATGATTTTAATTGATGGCACTAGACAATATTCTAATCAGACTTAATCGCTTCTCGGCCTTTGGCTAAGATCAAGTGTAGTAATCAGACTTAGATATGCATATAACATTTGAATCACAAATTCATTTCTAGAATTTTGTCTTAAAATATATTTTCTTATGTGAGGTGGCATAATAGACATTAGATGTTAGGTCTTGTAAATATATTTGATGATGAAAGATGTTTTGGATAAAGACAATAAAACAGAACTTGTAAGAATATTTGTGCTAAAATATTTATGTTTCAATTACAAAAAAAAATGTCTAGAAAATATCATTCATTTAGTAGAATTTGTTCTGTGTTTATCATGATCATGTGCTTATTATTTGACAGTGTCAACAATTTCAAATTAATTAATTATGAAAGATTGAAATCCTATGAGAAGTTAAATGTAGTAAGATCACATTATGATAATACATCTTGAGAATATATCAATATGTTAGTGTTGTAAAGAGATATAGCTAAGAAACTGAATAAAGAATATAAGTATGTACCATGTACCATATATTTCATTTTCTGGTTAAGGTAATTAATATAGAGAGGTATTTCTATTTGCTTTAATGCATTTAAATATGTTAGTGTTATTTTTAGAGAGATTTTTGATTTTGAAAATAGTTTCTTTAAATAGAATCATGTTATAAGTGTTCCAATATCAGAAAAATCAATAGATGGTTAATAAATAAATATTTCACTTTTTTATTTTAAATTTTTTATGCATTATTCATTCTCATATGTGTCCATGTTTGAGTGATAATGTATAAGATCACCCTATATGTATGGGTCTGGATTTGAGTGGTCTGGAAGACATAAGTAAATCATTTAAGTAGGGGTCTCAGACTCCTGTGGTATCTGCTCTTCCTGCATCACTGCCACTCTCTCAATCCACACTCATGGCCTTATGTGAAATTCTCAGTGACCAGTTAACTTAGAAGGAACACTTAGTGGCAGTCCTTCAGTATGTTTTCATCAATTGTAAAAAATGTACCACACTAATGAAGGAGGCTGTTAATGTGGGAAAATCTGAGAGGGCAAGGGGATGGGGCATATGGGAAGCCACTACAATTTTTATGTAACATTTATGTAATCTAAGTATCTTTGAAAAATAAAAATAAAGAAATTTTAAAAAAAGTTATAAGGAAAAAAATTCAATCATGTCCTGACTTTCAGATGGAGCTCCATGGGAGGCTCACACTATCCAGAAATGAATGGCTACTTCACTACATCCTCAGTCTGCAGATCTGAAAGTTAGTTCTTTGTAGTGTGGAAGTAGAGATGGCTTAAGGCATGTATCTAACCTGGATTGACCAAAGTTTGGAAGGGGCATCATTAGAAGATGGGTGGCAAGGATGTCTGCAATGGGCAGTGTGAGGACATTCCTATCCCTTGCAAATATCCCTCAGAGGTTATCCATTATGGCAAAGGCTTAAATGATCACCTTGTCATAATGACTCATCCTCTTGAAAATAGTTCACTTCTTTTCCCAGATATCCTAGTGTGGTAGTTTGGCATTGTTTATGAATTCCAAAAATAGATATTGGATTATGTTTGTAAACTGGTCTCTACCTGAGTATGATTACATTATGTCAGGACTTTAATTGGCCCATGTCAGTATGACGTTGAGCCCTTGCCCCCTTTGATGATTGGGGAATCACAGAAAAATCTGTGCAGCAGAAAAGAGAGTTGGAGTTTTAATGCTGGAGCTGGGAAGTAAGGACACAAAAGAGAAGAGTGAAGTCTTGATTAGACATAGTACAGGCCCCAGGAAGGGAGATGAGCCATTCACCTGGCAGTCTACAGCTGACCTTGTGGAGATAGCAGAGCAGCTGACTCTGGAGAGATTTGAATCCCTGGGAGAGAGACAGAAATGGTCACCTGACAGTCTACAGCTGGACTTTTGAAGAGAACAGGGCAGCTGAGCCTGGAAATAAAAAAGCACCAAGGAAAGAGGAACCCAGGAATTGTGAACCCTTGGCAGGCATTGGCAGCCGTTAGGCTCCAACATGTGGCAACAGACTTTGGTGAGGGAAGTAACTTATGCTTTATGGCCTGGTAACTGTAAGCTTCTACCCTAAATAAATACTCTTTATAAAAGCTAACAGAGGGTGATGGATGTGGCTCAAATGGTTGGGTGTCCGTCTCCCATATGGAGGGACCGGTGTTCGATCCCCGGAACTTCCAGGTTAAAAAAAAAAAAAAAAAGCTAACAGATTACTGATATTTTGCATCAGCACCCCTTTTGCTGACTAATACACCTAGTGTTTTCTCAATGGGCCTATGTCCAACATGGCCATAGGGACAAGAATTTATACTATGCATAGGCTCAGAAACACGTTCTTGCATATACAAAGGCTGATCTTTTACAGCCTCGACTCTGTGCCAAACTTGCTAGGAGTGGAAATCAACAATGGGCCTTTTATATTGCATTGTTTCTTAGGGAAACCTGCCAATTACCTGATTGTAATTAGATTTAATTGGATCTCTATAAAAAAAGCACCAGCACTTCATTATCACAGAGACAGATATATATTTTAGTCACAAATGTGTTTTTTCTGTCACAGAACTTCTGTCAACATCACAATTCATATATTATAAGGATGATTTCTCTTTCACCAAGGTATTCCACACAACACCACTTCCAACCATGATGCAGATTTTAGAGAAAAGGTCGCTTTAGGTCAGGATTGAATGAACTCAGTTAACTCATTTCTATGGAATTCATTGATGAATTCATTGCTGGGACCAGCTAGCTTAATAAGATGTGGAATAAGTGACTGAAATTCTAATGACTGCATCAGTACAGACAAAAGCCAGTGAGGTTCGGGCGTGGCCAATAGATGGCACTGTCCTACTCCACAACTAGAATGCATGGGTCTTGAGTTGGGAGTAGGGAATAGGTAGTGAAGGCTTAAAATGTACAGGATTTCTGTTTCGGATGATGGAAAATTTAGGTAATAGATGATGGTGATGGTAGCACAACATTGTGATTAAAATTAACAGCATTGAATTATATATTTGAATGCAGTTAAAAGAGGCTATACTTTGGAATCAGTGTTCCTGAGAGTGACAGAGTTGGACTCATATAAGTCCTCCCTGCACATGGTCCATCAGACCCTTCTATTCAAACCTATATGTGGTGCTGGAGTTTGTAGGTGTATTTCCAGTGATTGGAGCCTTTGGTCTGCCCATGTGCAAGTTGTGCCTGGAATCTTGGTGGAGCTGCAACTCCTACTCTACAGGTCAATGGACTAAACCAAGTCACCTGGCACGAAGGTGATGATGGACAACAGCCATCCCAGGGAATGGAGAGAGACTGCAGCTGCAGGCAGGATAATCCCATCCATCATACCCATGGTATATAAGCCCACTCTCACTTGGAGTTGGAATGGTCATCACCAACCCAAACCCCTGAGGATTGGGGGAAGAACTATGGACTAGAGTGGACTTACTGGTATTCTGTTGTAGACATATTGTGATTCAAGCAATGGAAGAAAATACAACATTGAGGTGGAGCCAGTGGCCATGGGATGCTTACAAAGCAGGGAGAGGGAAAAGCAGTTGTAATACAGGGGCTTTTTCAGGACTTGGGAATTATCCTGAGTGACATTACAATGACAGATATAGGCCATTTTACATCAGCATATAACATGCAGAACTGTGTGGGAGAGAGTGTGCTCTACAATGTGAACTATGGTCATGCTTAGTGACAAAGCCAGAGGATGTGTATATCCATTGCAGGTGATGTGCCACACTAATGAAAGATGTTTATGTGGGAGGTTATGGAGTTGTAATTTTTGTGTAACATATATGTAATCTAAGCATCTTTTAAAATATAAAAAAAAATTATTTAAAAAAAAGTAAGGGAAAATGTAAAGATCTAATAGATGATTATAAAAATAAATCTAAAATAATTTCAAAAAAGGGGAGGCATATTTTAGGTTGTTTATCTATTAATAAATGAAAAATTGATGGAACTAAACAACACTGTGAACCCTAAGTTAAAACATGAACTATAGTTAGTACAATTATGAAAACATGCTCTCATCAATTGTAACAAATGTGTCACAACAATGCAAGGTGTTACTAAAAAGGTAATATATAAGAATACTGTAGTTTATGTATTTTTATTATCGAAACCCAAGACTTCTCTAATAAAAAAAAATCAATAGAGAGGAAAAACAAAACAAGAATTCTTCTTGCAGCCCCCTAAGTCATGGTTCTGAGGAATGGAAATCTTTTTTTTTAAATCTCATCTACTTGCATGGCCATTTTTTATACTTGACAGCTGACAAATATTTTGATAATTTAAAACTGTTAATTTCAGTATTTATGATGCAGTAGATGTGATTTACAATAAACCTGGAATGCTTCATACATATTTTCATCTGAGGTGTAAACAAGCATAAGGAACCAAAATCTGGAAGATTTGACCAATAGATCAAACACAACAATTGGCTCTCTGAATGTGTGTACGCCTCTGTTATCAGGGAAGAGCATTTGAAGTAACTTTTATTTTCACCACAGCCTATGTTCTATTTTGTAGTTAAACATTATGATAGCCCTCAGGTAGACCTTGTTAGGATGGTCTCTAGTGATGCTATCTGAGAGTCAGAGATAGTATATGTTCTCTGATTGCCTTATTCATTCAATGACATGACTTTGGCAAATCTCATCTCCCTTTGTCTTAGAATTCCCTTTGTTCCTTTGTTGGTAGGTAAGAGATATGCCATTTTAACATTTGTCTAATTTATCAAAAAATGTGTATCAGCAAGAGTTCAAGCCATATCCTTGTTTTCCTGATAGCAAGCAAGACCCTGATGCTTTTGTGCTTATTTACCATGCTAAAGATCAAAGACACAGGAAACAGAAAGAACCTGGAGCAATAACACTACTGAAATGAGGACTTTTGTATTTCTCTTCTGAACTATTCTTTTTGCCCTACTTACTTCATATACACAATATCATTAAATTTTGTACTAGGGCAGATATAACTGGTAGAGGACTGTGCGGTCTGGCAATATTAGAAATTGCCTCTTACTATTTTGTGTTAGTCAGGTTTTCAGGAGGAAATAGAGAACCCACATGAAGTTTAATCATGGAATTAATGCAGAAATATGGACTAGGTAAGTGATTCAACATGTGAGAGGGAAACATACAGTGTCTAGCAGCAGTGAGCCAGAAGGGCAGGAGAGAGAGTTGTATGGACAGGGCTAGGAGAATGCTGAGTTCACAGGAAAGGGGCTGCCCATAGAGGCAATGGTTCTGACTGGAAGAAATCAGCCACTCTCTAAATCTAGCTTTGTTAAGGCAAAGTATAAATATTCAGACCTTTTTCCTCTTTCTTCTGATCTTCTAGTGCTTCTCATGGGCCAAATTCAACATAAAGCCCAAAGACAAGGGAATGGGAAAGATGATGTCTGGAGATGGGTCCTCACAGTCCAGGAGGGGGAATCAAAAGGGCCTTCAGTGTCAAATGGAGACTACCCATCACAGATTCCCTTGTCAGTGTCCCTTAGAACTCACTGACAGCCTATGTACTCTCCTACATATCTGAAGTAAACTCCAGTCAGATTGTAGCCACTTGGCTGGATCTGCCAAAGCATTTGAGGCAGAAGTAACATGTGTCTCTTCTGAACCCTGACAGCTAAGAGCACTATTCCAAACAATGCATGCCAAACTCTCAGAGGAGACATTGTCTCCTCCTTTTCCCTCTACTCACCTAATAGGCTACCTTTGAGATAAATCCACAATTGGGCCACTTCTCATTGACTGAGGCACTTCTACCTCTGCTAAAATGTGCACCATCACTCACCTTGAATATTTCAATAGCTTTTTTTTTTTTTTTTTTTGTGGTATGCACATTTATTGAATTTGGATGTTTTAGCTTATAATAGAAAGCAGAGTCACATTAAAATTAATTAAAAAAAACAGGATGTTGGATATATTTGAATATATGACAAAATATTTCCTAAAAGTATTCACCCATAAAATGGAAATAATTTTTACCTCTGCCCTTAAAAATATTTCACAAGATTCAAGCTTATTGCAATAATCAGAATATTGTAAACCATATGAATCTTATTATGTCAATTTCCCTTATTTTTTATATAGTTAATTATCTTTTAATTATTCAATACTTAGGCTTTTCATTTCTTGTCTTTATTATTTTTTAATATATTTTTATTTATTATTAAAAGATACTTAGATTACATAAAATGTTATATAGAAAAACATCAGGTATTCCCTTATGCCCCACTCCCCACATCTACCATTGTTTCCTATATTAACAACTTCTTTCATCAGTATGGTACATTCATCACAATTGATGAACACATCCTGGAACACTGCCACTAAGCATGGACCATAGTCAACATTGTAGTTTACACTCCCTCACTCTATTCCATAGGCTATGGCACGATATATAATGGACTGCATCTGCCTCTGCAACATCACTCAGGTCAACTCCAAATCCCAAAAATGCCCCCATACAGCACCCCTCTGTCTCTTTCCCTGTCTACAGCACATCCAGTGGACACTGTCTTCACACCAATGATATAATTTCCCCTATTGTTAGAATGACAAGTCTATTGTAGAATACCGGCATGTCTACTCCATTCCATATTTTATCCCCCAATCCCAAGGAATCTGGCGTGCTGATATCCACTCCATCCCAAATTGAGATGTGTCTCTGATCCCATGTGGCTGATGGATGAGACTTTCCCACTCAAAGTTGCAGATTCTTATGACTCCCTGGTGTGGTGGTCATATATCTTCACCTCCCTGCCAACTGTCCTGGATGAGTCCAGTGAAATGGAGAGCAGGCACATCAACTCCACTGAGGCCCTGGGCTCAGCTGGCACATGGACAGCCTAGAGACCAAAGGCTCCTGGACATACACCTACCACCTCCAGCATAAACTATAGGATCAAATAAAAGGGACAGAAGAGGCATGCACAGAGAAGTTACCTCTGAGCCCAACTCTGTAACACTCAGGAGCACACCCTCCAAAGTAGGGTCCACAGATAAGGAACCAAGCTATAGAGCTATCCACCATGACTGTAAGACCTGGGTGTCCCCAGAGTGCTCAGGAGCCCCACTGTTTGGGGTAGTATCTACCTTGGCTGTCTATGATTTCCTGCTGAGATGTGCACAAGCACCACACCTCTGATGACCTCCCTACTCACTCCGAAGTCTCCCAGCCATATACACTCATTTGTCATTACCTTTCCCCCTTTTATTCAAGGTCTTATTCCAGTTGTATCACCAGCCAGTGCTTGGTAGTGTCAGGTTGGCCCATCCCCAGTAGTCATATCCCTCACTGAGGGGAATGTAATACATCTATATGCTGAGCCTGGCCCAGAGAAAGTCCACATCTGAACAAAAAAGAGGCATTGAGGAGGCAACCCCCAAGCACTGTCCAACACTAGGCTAAGTTGCAAGAGCAAAAGGCTCATAAGCAAAGTCATCAATATCAAGGCCCATCAATTGACCATCTTTTTTCACTTATCATTGCCCCTGTACTTGGGACATTGTTGCTGCTCCATTAGAGAATGTGGCAGAGAACCCTCAGGAATGGGAATTCAATAATCTTTCAGTTGTTGTGTGATTCTCGACCCACCAGCAATGCACCATGAACAGTTGAACACATTTATATACTTTATATATATGTCCAAGTGAGCTTCCTCTCATGTATCCACCATCACTGATACCCCACCCCACTGATCCTCCCCTGCCATAGTTTTAATCCTTCTGTGGTCCAAAACTTCATAAAAATGAAGCCAAGAATATTGCCAAATTTGATTACTAATAAAATTTAATAGTGATAGGCTTAAACATAAGAATTAAAATACATATAATTTAGAAAAACTCTAAGTAAAATAAAGTAAAAAAAATGGGGTATTTAAAAAATGGAAAATATTTTAAAAAACAAAATAAAATAAAATAAAAATTTTGATGTTTTGTCTTTCATCACTGTAATATCACTGTAATATCAGTTGTCCTGTATGTACAGTGCCATTTTCTTCCTTTTTCTTATATTTCTTCTCCAGTGTCTTACTTTCTTCTTATGTTGTCTTCAAAGGAGTTTTAATTCACGGTAAAGCTACATACAGAATATAGAGGTCTCCCATATACCTATCATACTCCCCCATTTCCCCTTCCCTATTAAAAATTTTTTACATGTGCATGGTACTTTTGTTACAACTGATGTTTAAATATTGAAACATAGCTACCAACAATGGTCAACGGTTTACATTATGGTTTATATTTTAGAACATACACTTTTATATTTTTTGATGAAATTTAACAATGCTTGTATCCATCATTGTAAGATCATGCAGAACACTTTCATTGTCTCCTAATAACCCCTATTCAATCTCTTATATTCCTCACTCCCCATCCCCTCAGGGCCCACAATGGCCACCAGGCTTCACTCCTTGAAAGACAAGTTTCATAGATACTTGCAGCAATGCTGAGGGGTGGACACACTAGACTGTCCTTCCCTATTAGGAGCTGCCCATGATCTTGAGAGATACCCTCCCCTCTGTTTGAGAACATATTGGGCCTTCTCAGCATGGGAGACCTACTCCTTCCCATTCATTATGTGGGTCTCCCCACAGTGATACAGCATACTATGACAAAATGATCAGTTGCACATTCTTTAGAGGACTGTCCCAGGTGCATCCTTCTCCAAGTGCCCCCCCATTCAATGCCATAAACCAGTAACCCTTCCTTGTCATATTGCCTTAAGAGATTTCTCAACATTTTAGTTTCACCCATATACCCTCCAATCCCCAGTGTTCACCATCTCTCTCCCCCAACCTCCCCCCAGTTCCAAGGACCATTCAACCCATCCTCCCCACTCTACTCTTCTATCAACCTTGCACCTCCCAACCCAATAGTATCCTTAACCTTTGTCATATTTCTTCACTACACAATTACTTACTTCTACCTTATCATAGATTTCACCTGTATGAATGTTGGCTCCCAACATTCTTCTTCCTTCCTATTTCCTGTAAACCTATCTTCGAGATTCTAACTCTCTGAGTTGGCTCAATTTGCTTAATTCATATCAAAGAGAGCATGTAATATTTGTCCTTCAATGTCTCGCTTGCTCCACTCAAAATAAGGTCCTCAAGATTCATCCATATTATCACCTGTGTAAGTACTGCATTCCTTCTTGCAGCTGAGTAATATTCCATTATATGTATATACCATATTTTGTTTACCCATTCATCTGCTGATGAAATTTTGAGTTGATTCTAACTATTGGGAATAGAGAATAATGCTGTTATGAACTTTGGTGTGCATATATCTGTTCCCATTCTTACTTTCAGTTCTTCTGGGTATATACCAAGCAGTGGAATTCTGGGTAACATGGCAGATCTATAGTTATTCTTTTGAGGAATCACCAAAGTGTCCTCCACAGTGGCTGGACCATTCTACATTCCCACCACCACTAGATGAAGGTTCCCATTCCTCCACATCCTCTTCAAAACTTGTAGCTCTCTGCTTTTTTAATGGCCACCATGCTAATGGTCATAATATGTTATCTTGTAGTTTTGATTTGCATTTCCCTAATAACTAGTGATGTTGAGCATCTTTTCATGTGCTTTTTAGACATTTGTATTTCTTTTTGAAGAAGTGTCTGTTTAAATCACTTGTCCATATTTTAAAAGGGTTATTTGCCTTTATATTTTTGAGAAATAGGATTTCTTTATATATGCTCAATATTAGGGTCCTGTCAGATATACGGTTACCAAATATATTCTACCATTGGGTAGGCTGTCTTTTCATTTTTTTGACAAACTCTTTTGAGGTGCAAAAGGTATTAATTTTGAAGGGGTTCCATTTATGTTTTTCTTTCACTTTTCATGCTTTGGGTGTAAAGTTCATGAAGACAATTCCTATTACAAGGTCCTGTAGATACTTCCTACATTATCTTCCAAGGTCTTCATGGCCTTGTCTCTTATGATTAGATCTCTGATCCATCATCAGTTGATTTTTGTATAAGGTTTGAGATGGTGTTTCTCTCTCATTCTTTTGAATATGGATATCCATTTCTCCAAGCACCATTTGTTGAAGAGGCCATTCTCTCCCAGTTGAGTGGGCTTCATGGCCTTGTCAAATATTAGTTGACTGTATATGTGAGTTCTATATCAGAACTCTCAGTTAGGTTCCACTGGTCAGTATGTCTATCCTTGTGCCAATACCATGCAATTTTGACCACTGTAGCTTTGTAGTATATTTTAAAGTCTGGCAGTGTGATTCCTCTGATTTCAATTTTCTTTCTCAATATGTCTTTGGATATTCTGTGCCTATTGCCCTTCCAAACAAATTTCATAGTTTTTCCAGTGCATTAAAAAATGCTGTGTTGTTTTTTATTGGGATTGCATAAAATCTGTAGAATAGTTTGGGAAGGTGTAGAGCAATTTGGCAGTTCGATATAGTTATGAATTCCAAAAATAGATATTGGATTATATTTGTAAAATGGTCTGTTAATCTGAGCATGATTCAATTATGATTAAGGCATTGACTAGCCACATCAGTAGGTCATTAGGACCCACCTCTTGGTGGGTTTGGGATCAAAGATAAAAGGCATGGCAAAGGGCAGAGTTGGAGTAGTTCTGATGTTGGAGTGTTGAGCTGGAGCCCCAGGAAGTAAGAGAGCTTGGTCCTAAGGAAGGAGGGACTGCCCTGGGAAAAGACATGAGCCATTTGCCTGAGAGCCAACAGCTGGCCTTGTGGAGAGATGCAAAGCCTGGAGAGCTTCATAGACTACAGCTGATGTTGTGGAGAAAACAGAGGAGTTGAGCCTGGAGAGAAATGGAGGACTGGGAAGAGAAGAACCCAAGAAGCCTGAACCCTGGCAAACATTGCCACCTGTCTTGCTCCAACACATGGCAATGGAATTTGGTGAGGGAAAAACCTTACACTTTATGGTCTGGTAAATGTGGACTTCTACCCCAAATAAATACCCTTTATAAAGGCCAACTGATTTCTGGTATTTTGCATCAACACCCCTTTGGCTGACTAAGTAGATATCTTATTGATATTTAGTCTTCTTATCCATGAACATGGAATATTCTTCCATTGATTTAAGTCTTATTTGATTTCCTTTAACAGTGCTGTGTAGTTTTCTGTGTGTAAGTCATTTACCACATTAGCTAAATTTATTCCTAGGTATTTGATTCTTTTAGTTACTATTGTAAATGGATTTTTTTCTTTATTTCCTCCTCAGATTGTTTGCTTTTGGTGTACAGAAATGCTACTGATATTTTTGCATTGCTATTACAACTTGCAACTTTACTTCACTCTTTTATAAATCCTAGAAGCTTTGTTGTAGATTTCTCAGGGGTTTCTATTTATAAGATCATGTCTTCTGCAAGTAGTGAAGTTTTTACTTCTTCCTTTCTCATTTGAATGTCTTTTATATATTTTTATTGCCTCGGTGCTGAGCAGGTGCTTCTAAGAATGATAAATAGGAGCAGCGACAGTGGGCTTCCTTATCTTGTTCTCGATTTTAAAGGAAAATTTTTAAGTATTTCACCATTTTGTATGATGTTAACTGTGGGTTTTTCATATATAACCTTTTTGTTGTTGTTGTTGTTGTTCAGAAAGGTTCTTGCTATTCCTATCTTTTGCAGTGTTTTTATCAGGAAAGGGTGCTGTATTTTGTTGAATGCTTTTTCTGCATCTATAGAGATGATCCTGTGATTTGCTTTTTTTAACTTATTTATGTGGTGTATTACATTAATTGATTTCCTTATGTTGAACCATCTTTCCATGCCCAGGTAGAAACCCACTTGTTCATGGTGTATAACTCATTTGATGTGTTGTTGAATATGATTAGCAAGTATATTGTTGAGGATTTTAGCATCCAGTTTCATTAGAGATTAGTTTATAATTTTCCTTAGTTTGGCTTTTGTATTAGTGTTGGCATCATAGAATGAGTTAGGCATTGTTCCTTTTACTTCTGTTTTTTGGAAGAGATTAAGCAGGATTGGTGTTAGTTTTTTGGAATGTTTGGTGGAATTCACCTGTGAAGCTATCTGATTCTGGACTCTTCTTTGTCGGGTGATTTTTTTTTTTTTTCTGTTAAAATATATGTGACAACATGGGATGAACTCTTAAGATATCATGTTGAGTGAATAACCAGCCACAAAAGGAAAAATATTGTATCTCACTGATATGAAATAATTAAAATAAGCAAATTTATAATATCTAGAATATAGGTTGCCAGAGACCGGGTTAGAGGTGAGGAATGGAGAGTTAATGCTTAAATTATATAGATTTTCTTTTTGGGTTGATTATAAAATTTTGGTAATTGTCGGGTGATTTTTGATGACAGATTCTTTCTCATTATTTGTGTTCAGTCTGTTGAATTCATCAAATCCTTCTTTCAACAATATAGTCTGCATGTGTGTTTATAAGAATCTGTACCTTTCCTCTATATTATTCTTCTTGTTAGCAGATAATTTTTTTCAAAGTAGACTCTTATGATACTCTTTATTTCTGTGGGGTCAGTGGCGATATCCCGTATCTCATTTCTTATTTTGTGTATCTGCATCTTCTCTCTTTTTTTCTTTGTCAGTTTACTTTAGGGTTTGTCAATTTTATTGATCTTCTCAAAGAACCAGCTTTAGTTTTCTTTATTTTTTCTAGGGCTTTCTCATTTTCTATTTCACTATGTTATGCTCTAATTTTTTTTTTTTTAATTTATTCCTATTTCCTTTGGGATAAGTTTGTTTTTGTTTTCCTAATTCCTCCAGTGTGCAGATATGTCTTCGATTTTAGCTCTTTTTTCTTTTTGATATGCACATTTAATGCTAAGAATTTTATTCTCAGCACAGATTTTACTACATCACATAGATTTTAATATGTTGTTTTGACATTTTAATTCATTTCACGGTAGTTACTGATTCTTTTGAGATTTTTTCCTTGATCGCCTGTTTGAAGAATGTGTTGTTTAACTTCCATATCTTTGTGCCTAATCTGTTTCTCTGTCCACACTGATTTCCAGCTTCATTCCATTGTGGTCAGAGAAATTACTTTGTATAATTTCAAGCTTTGTGAATTTGTTAAGAAATTTGCTATGGCCTAGCATTTGGTCTATCTTGGGGAATGATCTATGTGGACTCAAGAAGAACATATATCCCATGTACTTGGGTGTAGTGTGCTGTATATGTGTATTAGGTCCAGATCTTCTAATATATTATTCAGGGTCTTTGTATCTTTATTGAATCCCTGTAGAGATTTTCTGTCTAATTGTGAAAATGGCATCTTAAATTCCCCCAGTATAATTGTAGAGCCATCTATTTCTCCACTTGGTTTTTCCAGTGTTTTCCTCATGTATTTACAGATGCCCTTGTTAGGTACATAAATGTTTATGATTGTTTTTTCTTCTCAAAGATTACCCCTTTTACTAATATATAGTGTCCATCTTTGTCTCTTACAATATTTTTGCACTTAAAGTCTCTTTTGTGTGATATTATTATAGCTTCTCCTGTCCATTTTTTTTGGTTATTGTATGCTTTTGAGATTGTTTTCCAGCCATTCACTTTCAGCCTCCTTGAATCCCTGTGTCTAAGGTGGGTTTTTTTATAGACAGCATATAGATGCATCATATTTCCTTATCCATTCTGCCAATTTGTATCTCTCGACTGGTGACTTTATTCCATTAACAGACAAGGTTATTACCCTAAAGAAATTTTATTAGACATATTTTCTGTGGGTTTATATATGTCCAATGAGTTTTTTTGTTGTTGTTGTTTTCTTTATGTCTTTTTCATTGTTCTTACACTCTTCTCCAACTCTTCTTCTCCTGTTTTTTCCTTTCAACATGCCATTTTTCCTTTAGAGTTTCATGAAGGGGAGGTTTCATTTTGGCATAATCTCTTAAGTTCGGTTTATCTGTGAATATTTTGAACTCTCCAACATTTTTATTTATTTATTTTTTTGGCATTTCCAGCAAGGGTTTTTATTTTTTATTTTATTTTTTTTATTATGGGTAAAAATAAAAATTCTCACAATACATACAAACATTTGCAAAATGATATATACCTATATATGCATATATGAGTATTTGCTTACAAAAATGTTATTTATATATATATATACATATATTTCAAGAGGTGCTTAGATTACCCAAAACATTACATGGAACCCACTGGGATTCCCATGTTGCCCAACTCCCACACCTCCCACCACATCCCACACAAACATCTACCACAGTGTGGCCCACCACCCTCAATGAACTTATACATCCTGGAGTCTTGCCACCAACCATAGACCACAGTTCACACTGTAGACCACACTCTCTCCCACTCAGTTCTGAGTGGTGTGTGCTGATTTAAAATGGCCTACATCTGTTGCCACAATGGTACTCAGGAAAACCTCCAACTCCCAAAGACGCCCCTGTATTTCAACTGCTCATCCCCTCCCTACCCCAAAAAAGTCAAGTGGCCACTGGCTCCACCTCATTGTTATAATTTCTTGCATTGCTAGAATTACCATATATGAACAAGAGAATACCATCAAGTCCACTCTAGTCCATAGTTCTTCCCCCAATCCTGAGGGGACTGAGATGGTGATGTCCACTCCAACTCCAAGTGAGAGAGGGCTTATATCCCATGGATATGGTGGGTGGGATGATCTTGTCTACAGCTGCAGGCCCTCTCCATTCCCTGGGATGGCCATTTCCCATCGTTGTCTCCTCACCAGGTGACTTGGATGAGTCCATTGAGCTGTAGGGCAGGAGTTGCAGCTCCACCTAGATTTCATGCACACCTGGCACATAGGTAGGCGGGAGGCTCCAGTCTCTGGAAGTATACCTAAAAACTCCAGCGTCACAAATAGGTTTGAATAGAAGGGACTGGTGAACCATGTGCAGGGAGGACTTATTTGAGTCTAATTGTGTCACTCTCAGGAGCACAGATTCCAAAATAGAACCCACTGATAAGTCATAAGTCTCTGGGGCTATCCCCCCTTGTATAGGACCAG
This sequence comes from Tolypeutes matacus, assembly GCA_026826555.1. Classification (NCBI taxonomy): domain Eukaryota; kingdom Metazoa; phylum Chordata; class Mammalia; order Cingulata; family Chlamyphoridae; genus Tolypeutes; species Tolypeutes matacus. The sequence goes on from JAKSZT010038682.1 coordinate 719,999, forward strand.
GGTGTCTCCGGACCTCTCAGGAACCCCACTGAGTGGGGTGATTGGCACTTAGATGTTCTATGAGCTCCTACTGAGGTGTGCGTAAGAGTTACCTCTGGGATGACCTCCCGACTCTCTTTGAAGTCTCTTAACCACTTGAACTCATTTGTCTTTACCATTTCCACTTTTTATTCAAGGTTTTATTCTAGTTGTGTTGCCAGTTGGCACTTGGTATTAATCCCTCATTGCCAGGGAGGCTCATCCCCAGGAGTTATGTTCCACGTTGGGGCGAAGGTAATGCAATGATATGCTGAGTTTGGCTTAGAGAGAGGCCACATTTGAGCAACAAGGAGGCTCTCAGGTGGCAACCCTTAGGCACCCCACAACTGCAGGCTAAGTCTCATTTACAAGAGCAAAGACTCACAAGGGTAGTCATCAATAATAATAATAATAAAAAAAAAACATCAGTGGGTCATCCTATTTTGACAGGAACTGTCCCTAAACTCAGAGGACTATTGCTGCTCACTTGGAGACTGTGGCACAGCTCTCCAGGCTAGGAATTCAGATTCCCTCATTTATTGTGTGATTATCCAACCATCGTGACCATGCCCAATTCCCCAATCCTTTGAATGATTTTTTATATCTTTCATGTATATTCAGATGAACAAATCCCCATGAAAACCCCCCAGACACCCTCGCAATAATCCCCCGCAGTACCCATTGTAACCCTTCTGTGATCCAAATCCTCCATGAACATTTAGTCCATAAAATAATCAAATACACTTACAAGGAAAAAGAAACAAATGTGATAAGCTTGCATGCAACAGACAAACGTAAGGAAAGTCAGGGGAAAAAAAAAGAGAGAGAAGGAAAAAAATAATCAAACAAAGAACAAAAGAAAATAAAATATAATTAGTGGATTGGGACATTCAAAAAATGGGCAAA
>JAKSZT010038682.1:725922-786927 GCA_026826555.1 Tolypeutes matacus
CGAAGAACCAGCTTTTGGTTTTGTTTATTGTTTCCAGTGCTTTCTTATTCTCTATTTCATTTAGTTCTGCTCTAATCTTGTTTATTTCCTGTTTTCTACTTCCTTTAGGTTTAATTTTTTATTGTTTTTCCAATTCATCCAAGTGTGCAGTTAAGTCTTCAATTTTAGCTCTTTCTTCTTTTTTAATATATGAATTTATGGCTATGAACTTCCCTCTCAGGACTGCTTTCGCTGCATCTCATAGGTTTTGATATGTTGTTTTGTCGTTTTCATTAGTTTCAAGGTAGTTACTGATTTCTTTTGAAATTTCCTCTTTGACCCACTGTTTGTCTAAGAGTGTGTTGTTTAACTTCAATATCATTGTGCCTAACCTGTTTCTCTGGCCCTTATTGATTTCCAACTTCATTCCGTTGTGGTCAGAGAAATTACTTTGTATAATCTCAATCTTTCTGAATTCATTGAGTGTTGTTTTGTGGCCTAGCATGTGTTCTATTTTGGAGTATGTTCCATGTGCACTGGAGAAGAATGTAAATCCCGCTGTATTTGGGTGTCGTGTTCTGTATATATCTATTAAGTCCAAATCTTCTAATGTATTGTTGAGTGCCTTAATTTCTTTATTGATACTCTTCCTAGATGTTCTGTCTAATGATGATAGTGGAGTGTTGAAGTCCCCTGCTATAATTGTAGAGGAATTTATTTCTCCTCTTAGATTTTCCAGAGTTTGCCGCACGTATTTTGAGGCACCTCGATTAGGTGCATAAATGTTGATGATTGTTCTCTCTTCTTGAGGGATTACTCATTTTACTAATATGTATTGTCCATCTTTGACTCTTACAATAGTTTTGCATTTAAGGTCTATTTTGTCTGATATTAGAATAGCTACTCCTGCCCTTTTTTGGCTATTGTTAGCTTGTAAAATGGTTTTCCAGCCATTCACTTTCAGCCTCCTTGATTCCCTGGGCCAAAGGTGGGTTTCTTGTAGACAGCATATAGATGGATCATATTGTCTTATCCATTCTGCCAATCTGTGTCTTTTGATTGGTGAATTTAATCCATTAACATTTAGTGTTATTACTCGTAATGAATTTCTTACTTCAGTCACTTTTTCTTTCGGTTAATGTATGTCATATGTTGTTTTGTTACTCTTTTTGAGTTTTCAGTTGTTTTTAAACTCTCCTCCAACTCTCTCTCTTTTGTTTTTTCCTTTCCACTTGTAGAGATTCCTTTAGTATTTCTTGAAGTGCTAGTTTCTACTTGACATACTCTCTTAATTGCTGTTTATCTGTGAATATTTTGAACTCTCCATCATTTCTGAATGCCAATTTTGCTGGATAGAGAATTCGTGGCTGGAAGTTTTTTTCTTTTAGTGTTTTGACTATGTCATACCACCGTCTTCTTGCCTCCATGGTTTCAGCTGAGAAATCAGCACTTAATCTTATTGTGCTTCCCTTGTATGTGATGGTTCTCTTTTCTCTTGCTTCCTTGAGAATTTTCTCTTTGTCTTAAGCATTGGACAACTTGTCAAGTATATGTCTTGGAGTTGGCTTGTTGGGATTTATACTACTTGGGGTGTGCTGTGCTTCCTGGATCTGCACATCCATCTCTCTCAATAGAGTTGGGAAGTTCTCAGCCATAACTTCCTTCAGCACTCCTTCTGTTCCCTTTCCTTACTCTTCTCCTTCTGGGATGCCCATAATGCGTATATTTGTGCGTCTTGCATTATCGGTTAATTCCCTGAGGCCATACTGGATTTTTTCTATCTTTTTTTCTATCATTTCTACAATCTCTTTGATTTCAACTGTATTGTCTTCAATATCACTAATTCTTTCCTCTGCCTGTTCAATTCTGCTGCCATGTGAGTCCAGCGTCTTTTTCATTTCTTGACTTGTGTCTTTGTTCGCCATCATATCCATTACCTTTTTAGGTGTGTTAGCTATTTCTTCAGTATGTTCTCCCAGTGTCTTCTTTATATTCTTAATCTCTTCCTTCAGTTCTTTAAGTTGGTCCATGATATTTGTTTGGATAGCTTTGATTAGTTGTTCGATGTACTGCATAGCTTCCTGGTTTTTATTTTGTGCACTGGGCTGGTCCATATTTTCCAGTTTCTCAGTGTCATTTGTATTTTTCTGTTGCCCTCCGGTCATCATATTATCTTGATGGGTTTGTTCAGTTGATTAGCTTTTCTCTATGTTCTGGAATTTTATTTAGCTGTTGGTTCTGCGTGTGACTTAAGTTTTCTCTTTGGCAGTTTTTCTTCTTATTTTATTTCCTTGCTTCTTTCTATGTACCCTTGAAGGCAAAAGGTTAGGGCCAGAAGAATCAAAAGATGTAAGGAAGGCAGAAGGATAATAGAAATATTGATAAAAGTTAGAAAGGGGCAAAATGAGACTTAATGAGATGTATATTTTACTTGCGTAGGCAGTGTAGAGGAGTCGGAAAAAATATGGAGTTCCTACAATGGACTGGGAAAACAAATGGAGGAATATATATATATTTAGTGATTTAGAAGGCTAAAATTATGAGGAGGGCGAGAAATAGTAGAGAAAGTTCTGAAAGGAAAAAGTTAATACTAATAAAAAAAAGAAAAAAGAAGAAGAAAACAAAATAGATGGGATAGAAATTGACACCCTTAATTTGTGGGCCTATAAAAGAATGTTGTCTCTAAGAGCCACAACAGAAAACAAAAGGCAGAAAGATGCAGGATGGATAAGCGATAGTTTGTCATACAGAATCAATATATACAGGGAGTGGGAAATTACTGAATAAGAAGCCCAGCAATGAAGCGCCCAGCTGGCAGCACCTATTAAAAAAAAAATTGAAGGAAAAAGGAAGGAGGGAGGAAAACGGGAATAATAGCAATAGAAGAGAAAGTAACAGAGAGAAACCAAAGATCCACACAGGGAAGCAGTCAAACAGAGCTAAGGGGGGTCAATGATTCCCCTAGGGTCCACGTGGATCCTTCCTGCCTACTTGTGTTTATCAATGAATTTCCCCTCAGGGTCCTATATGCAGGTCCTGAAGCAGCTTTTAGCTATTAAACTAAATTAAAAAGAATTTATTTTTCATTTCTTGAGGTGACCTCACTTTTTTTTTTTTTTAGCCAAATGCAGGACCCAAAATAATTCCTCCTCTAGACCAACCCCCTTACGGAAGGGACCCTAGCTGGGCCCGTGGAAATTAATCAAGCACGTCCCACTTTCCAGACTCCCCAGGTTAGCTGATGCTCTGATGTTAGTCAGTGAGGAGTGCTAAAGGCGGCGTATTCTGCCCCTTCTGGCGCTGAGCTCGAGCGTCACCGGGCTGCTCAGTAAATCAGTTTGAGTGCAGATTCGCATCTGCTCTCAGCCTAATGCTGCTTCAGGTCGGCTTATCTGCTCCCCAAAGCTATGGGGCGGTGCAGGCAGCCAGATCGATGTCTAAAAATATAAAATACCCTTCCCTGTCTTCCAACTGAACCCTCCCTTTTTTGGGAAGTGTCCTTTCCTCCTGGCTCCACAGCATCCTGTGTCTTATCCCTGGTTGGCTATGGAAATCAGCTCCGTTCCCGACCAACATCCCCCCTCCGGTTCACTGGGTGCTGATTAGTTCATTTGCTCTGTTCACACAAGGTCCAAGGGGTGCCAGGCAGCCAGATCCCCAGAAAATAAAACATTTTTGCCCCGCCCGTGATTCCAAATGGCCGTTTTATTTTTTTTTCCCTAACCGCCAGGGCTCAGCCGCTTTTGCCAACAGCCACCGGCAGCCTCAAAACTCACGAATCTCCACAGTTCGGTCCAGGCCGCCGATCAGCACAGATAGATGTCCCAAGCTTCTCACTCCAAGCGTGCACAGCACAGACCCCTGGATAGGACCCCGTCCACAATCCGCCTTGCTCTGGGAGCTTGCAGTGTGCTCCCTCCTACACTAACGCCATCTTGAATTTATTCTCTGCAACATTTTTGAATGCCAGCTTTGCTGGATATAGAATTCTTAGCTGAAAGTTTTTTTTTTTTTTTTTGTAAGTGTATTACCCCAGTAATATGTCATACCACAGCCTTCTTGCCTCCATGGTTTCAGATAAGTGTCCAGGACTTAATCTTATTGAGTTTCCCATGTATGTGATGTTTCTCTTTTCTCTTGCTGCCTTCAGTATTTTCTCTTTGTCTTGAGCTTTAGACAATTTGACAAGTATACATCTTAGAGTAGGCCATTGGAATTTATACTGTTTGTCATGTGCTGCACTTCCTGCACATGTACATCCATCTCTCTTAACAGGGTTGGGAAGCTTTCAGCCATTATTTCCTCTAACACTCCTTCTGTTCCCTTTCCCTTTTCTTCTCTTTCTGGAATGCCTATAATGCATATATCCATGCCTTTTGTGTTGTCATTCAAATCTTTACTTCCCTGCTGGATTTTTTCCATCTTTTTATCTATCTCTTCTACTATCTGTTTGATTTCTGATGTACTGTCTTCCATATCATTAATTCATTCCTCTGCCTGTTCAAATCTGCTGTTATGTGTATTCAGGGTTTTTTATTTCTTGGATTGTGCCATTTTTCACCATCATATCAGTTATCTTTATATGTATGTTTTCAATTTCTTCAGTATGTTCTCCCAGTGTCTTCTTTTTTTTCTCTCTACTTATTTATTTTAATAAAATTTTTTTTAAATACGTCTTCTTAATATCCTTAATCTCTTCATTTAATTCATTAAGTTGGTCCATGATATTTTATTTGGGATGCCTTAATTAGTTGTTTGATGTTCTGTATCTCTTCCCTGTGTTTAGTTTGTTCATTGGACTGGGCTATGTCTTCTTGTTTCATAGTATGGTTTGCAATTTTTTGTTTCTTTCTGGTCATCTTTTCTCTTGATTGGTTAATTCAGATGATTAGCATCTCTATCTGCTCTAGGATTTTATTTAGCAACTGTTTTTGTTAGGCTGCTAAGTTTTCTGTTTGACAGTTTGTTCTTCTTATTATAATTCCTTGCTGTTTTCTATATTCTATTGAAGGAAAAGAATTAGGACCACAGAAAGTGAAAGAGGTAAGAAAAGAAAAAGGAAAATATTACTAATAATAGAACAAATTAGAAAAGAGACCACATAAGACCTAGGAAAATGAATATTTAACTCATGTAAACAGTGTAGAGTAATAGGAATAAAAATGTGCATTGCCATCATTGAAATGGGAAACCAAATAGAGAAAAATATGTAGAATGAATTAAAAGGCCAGAATGATGAGGAGTGAGGGATATATAAAAGAAAAGACAAAAAGAAAAAAATAAATAAACAAAACAGAATTAATGAGATATAATTAAAAACCAGAAAAATTTAGTACCAAACAAAAAGAGGTGCAATGTAAGAACAACCACAGAAAGCAGAAGATAGAAACATGAAGGAAGGAAAAGAGAATCAGTAGAAAAAATCATTATACACAGAATAGTGAAATCAAGGAAGAGGAAACACAGTAAACAAGAAACAAGCCAGCAACACCTAATTTTAAAAAAAAAGGAAAATTAAATGCCGTGGTAGGAAGAAAAAGGAAAGAAAAACAAGAAAACCAACAAACACACAAACAAGTAGTCAAAAAAAAAACCTAAGAGTTTAAGTTTCTAGTTTGGACTCCCTTTTGGCTCCCTTTTGGGGCCATGCTGGACTTTCAATGCAATTACAGAAAATCTGTGGTTCCCACAAACTAGACACAGAGGGGGAAGATGGTGTCGGTTTGATCCAAGGAACCGAATTAAGGGTCCTGATATAAATCCTCACATATAGAGTCATCTGATATTTGACAAGGGCACCAAGCCCAATCATTTGGGAAAGAATGGCCTCTTCAACAAGTGGTGTGGAGAACTGGACATCCATATCTAAAAGAATGAGAGAGGAACACGATCTCACACCTTATATGAAAATCAACTCAAGATGGATCAAAAATCTAATTTTAAAATCCAAGACCATAAAGACCTTGGAAGATAATGTAGGGAAGCAATAATAGACCCTTGTTATAGGAAATGGTTTCATGAACTTCACACTCAAAGCACAAGCAGTACAAGAAAATAATAGGTAAATGGGATCTCCTCAAAAATAAAAATTTTTGCATCTCAAAGGACATTATCAAGAAAATAAAAAGGCAGCCTACCCAATGGGAGAAAATATTTGGCAACCATGTATCTGATAGGAGCCTAATATCCTGCATATATAAAGAAATCCTGCAACTCGAAAATAAAAACACACACCATTTAAAAAATGGGAGAATGACCTGAACAGACACTTCTCCATGGAAGAAATACAAATGGCTAAAAAGCACATGAAAAAATGCTTGACTTCTCTAGCTATTAGAGAAATGCAAATCAAAACTACATTGAGATACCCTCTTACACCCATTAGAATGACAGCTATTAAAAAACAAAAACAGTACTCAGGACAACCTCCAACTCCCAAAGAAGCCCCTGTATTTCAACTGCTCATACCCTCCCTACCCCAAAAGTGTCAATATCCTTTATCCTGATTTCTGTACTGTTGTTATAGACTTTTAAAAGTAATAATTTCTTCAGTTAAAAAAACAAAACAAAACAAAACAAAAAAAAAACAGTAGAATACAAGTGTTGGAGAGGATGTGGAGAAATGGGAACACTCTTCCACTGCTGTTGGGATTGTGGAATGTTCCAGCCACTGTGAAGGACAGTTTTTCAGTTCCTTAAATCTAACTATAGATCTTCCATATGATGCAATGATTCTACTGCTGAGAATATACCAAGAAGAACTGAATGTAAAGACACAAACAGATATATGCACACCAATGTTCATAGCAGCATTGATCACTATTGCCAATCAAACCAGGTGCCCATCAACAGATGAATGGATAAACAAAATGTGGTATATACTTACAATGGTATATTACTTAGCTGTAAGAATAAATAAAGTGCTGACACAAGGGATAACATAGGTGAATCTGGAAGACATTATATTGAGTGAAGCAAGCCAGGCATTGAAGGATGATCAGTATATGACCTAACTGATCTGAGGAAAGTGAGCAGTCTCTGAGAACTCTTGTCTGAAAGATAGGTGTACAAGAAAGAGAATGAAAAGAGAAAGTTTTGAGCCATCAGTCATGTGGACTTAACCAATGTAAAGTGATAGAGTGTATTTGTGTATTGAAGGTAGTTATATATTGGGTTCGGTGGTGCAGGTTTGACAGGTGGGTAGATTGGGTAGGGTGGGTTTGAATATCCGGGATACTGATTGGCAGCAGAAATAGTGCATCTCTGAAGTGCAAGGGTGGTTCCTAATTGTGGAGGACAAACCAGTGTGTTGTGACCTCTTGTTGCATATATTCTATATGCCATAGTTAGTGGTATTGGTATCATGATATTATCTCATAATCTGTAAAAAATGTTCCACAACAATGCAGCATGTTTGTGGAGATGTGTTGATTGGGAATTCCACACATAATATGTGTTTGTTATATAAATACTTAAAATGTTCAAATAATTTTCATATGAAAATAAAATTCTTTGAAAATTATGAAACTTAACATGCTTATGGATGCCTCTTTTTATACTGAAACTTTTTTTTAATCTTTCCTCCCTTCTTTCCTAGTGTCATCTTCTAAACATATTCTTACCTGTTCACTTTCCTTAGGGTGAAAGAATATTGTGGTGCCATCAAGTGAGTAATAATTGATTACCCTCCCACCCTCCCCTCAGATGAGATGGCTTAGAGATAATTTTCATCCTTCATTAAAGTTGTATTCTGATAGAGTTTCAAGAGAAGTTTCCAGGGACTCACTTTTGAAACAGATTCCCCAAACCAGGATTTCCAGGAATTCTGGAGGGGCTAGTTATTAATATTATTATCATTGTTGAAATTTGATGTCAAGTTCCTCAGGTTTTCCAAAACTTAAGCTTTTAGTTCTTTATAAAAATTTCCAATTGATAGCTTTTGAGACATTTAAAAATTAAGATTTAGGGTGGTGGGCCACACGTGTGAGATGTTTGTGTGGGATGTGGTGGGAGGTGTGGGAGGTGGGCATCATGGGAATCCTTGTGGGTTCCGTGTACTATTTTGGGTAATCTAAGCACCTCTTAAAATATATGTATATATATATATATAAATAACATTTTTGTAAGCAAATACACATATATGCATATATATTTATATATCATTTTGCAAATGTTTGTATGTATTGTGAGAATTTTGATTTTTACCCATAATAATAATAAAAAAAGATTTAGCAACTTTTGATAGTTTCATTTTCCCTGAAACACTGGTTTCTTTTTCTGATATTTCTCTCAGTCAGTAAAAAAACTCATCCTTAATTATTAACTACTCTATATAAAATTTAAAGTTTTGGACAAATATTAACATTTTGAAATAGATAATGAATTTTGCCTCAAATTTTACTCTTTTAAATATTTTACATAATTCATATTTTTTCATAAACATTGAGTCTTTGTTTATCATTCTATTTATTATCTTCTGTGTGCTCAAACATTTTAAATTATGGAATATTCCAAACTACAGAAAAATTCATTATTTCTCATATATAAAAATAACATTAGTTTTTGTCAACTATCTTAACCCATTCTACAGCTATATCATAAAGGAAATCAGGAAACTTTAAGACTTGATTGTTTTTGCAAGCCTGGTCTATAAAATAACTAATATAATAAAAAGATAATTAGCTGCCATACTTTGGTACACAGGGGAATCACTGGGTTCTTTGCAGTGTAGATTCCTGAACTCCATGTTCAGATGTTCTGACTCTGAATAAATAAGGACTGCACAGAACTGTTATATTGCAAACACTGCACATGATCTAATGCTAGTGATCAGAGAACCACTCTTTGGAAACACTGACTTAGAATGAAAAGTTTGCATTTTTATGGGATTAAGAATAATTAACACAACCCTCTTAGATAGAACAAAACAATATTAAGAAACTTACTTGAGTGTAACAGTCAATCATCATCACCATTCATTTAACTAATGTACTCTTCTTGAACACTTCCTACATGCTAGCTGACATTCTGGGTGCTAAAGGAACAAATACAGCCTCTTCTTTCATGTAACCAATGTGAAGATACATCACCATTATGGAGGGATGGTTGAAAGGAGTGATGGACAACATATTCTTGGGCAGCATATCCTCTAGGAGAATTGGGCTGAAGTTCCAGGTTTGATAAAGCAAATGGGTTTAAACATTTTTCCAAAGAATGAAAGAAAAAAGTGCAACTTAGAATGATGAGTTAAATTTTCCATGGTCCCACAAGGATTATTTATAACTGACAAAACATCCCTTTGCTTGTGGACCTCTGTATTGCAGTAACTGATGATGGGATTTCTGTCTTCTACTTAGATGGCTGACACCTGTCCATCATTTTTTTTAAATGCACATAATTTCCTTGTTACAAATTCTATAGACAAGAGAGTTCAGGAGAAGGGTGAGGACAGTCCCAAACAGGAAGTGACTCTGATTCACCTTTGGATTCTTGTTAGAGACAGGTGTCATATACATGCATATACCTGGACAAAAAAGAGACCAACCTCAGAGAACTGAGTGGAACAGGATTCTGGGGTCTTGTTCCTATTCTCTGGAGAGTTCATTCACAAGACAGCAAAGAAGATGATAACACAGGAGGCCAGAATGAAAGACAAGGTCCACAGCAGAACAAGGATGATTGTCATCACCACCACCTTCTCATAGGCTGAAATGTCCTTGCAGACAATCCTTAGTAAAGATATGACTTCACAGAAAATGTAGGTGTTCTCTCTAAGATTGCAGATCTGAAATTTCAAGGTGGAAGCAATGTGGCCAAGTGAAGTAATGCCCTCTCTGGTCCAAGACATGTATGCCATTTGCAAACAAGTCTCAGGACTAAAAATGAGCTAGTATTGCAGGGGACTACAGATGGCAACATAAAGACCAATGCACATGAAATTTATTAGGGTATATTTTGCAATGGCCACAATCAGGGAGAGCAAAATGTGAGATCCACAATCCAGGAATGTGATGATCCACCATCCAGAGCAGAAGTAGCTGCCATCTTGGAAATGATGCTGGAGGTCAAAGTTAAATCCATTGAGGAAATCTGACTAAGGAAGAAGTACATGGGTATGTGGAACTAGAATCCAACCAAGTGAGGAGCATTTGAAGAGTGGTGCCAGTCAAGGGAGCCATGTAGATCAGTTGGACGATGGAAACTGTGGCTGTGATGTGACTAAATTCATGCAAGAAGCCAGAGTATGAATTCTATAACTTTTGTCTCATTCCCTATCCACATGTCTTTCTATGATGACAACAAAAAGGAAAGATGGTTGTAAAATATATCATAGATGTGAAGCAGTGTGTTACAAAATAATAAGAAACATTAAAAATATTAATCCATGACCTATTGAATAAAGTTTTAGTATTTTTTTTGTGTTCATAAGTAATCCTTGTTCATTCACTAATATGCTTTAGAAACTATAATGTATATATAATAATATATTACATTTATCTTACTGTATGAATGGGATTTTTATATATTACCATGGACTTTTAATAATTATAATGTTTTTCAACTGTAAGAAATGTAGTTGGATTAATAATTCATTATCTCCAATTGTATATTTCCCATTTTTCATTGTTTCAGAAAATGGTATAATTTTAATTTTCATACAGTTATTAATTTCATCTTCTCAGTGATTTCCTCAAAGTTTTTGAGGGCCATTTTATACTTAGTTCCAGGTAAGATATTATAGACTATCTTGACCATAGAAATCATTGGCAATTTAATTTAAGAAGGATTATTCTATTATTTTAATTTAAAATGTTCCTTTTTTCCCTAGTCTGCTGACTATGGCTATCATAACTTAAGGGAAAATTGACCATTATGTGCCTTATTCACCTTATTTAAGTTTTAAGTTAGGTGGTCCAATTTTCTACCCAGCAAAATTCTCATTCTATTCACATGGTCCACAGTAAATTCAGATTATGTCTAAGATATTTACTTTTTATATGATATATGTTGAAAAACTCATGCTATCCTTAAACACTGGTTAGATTATCTATGTGCATGTGAAACACTGGGTAAAGTTTTGGGCTCATTTTTTTCAGGCTCACTGACTTTTTCCTTCTTTGACTTTCTTAACTATATATAGTCTTCTCTGGTAACTGTACAAACCTTTAAGCATGTATACAAAATTCTGCCTAGTTTATAAGAAGAGAGAACATGCCCATTTACTCATATGACATTGATATAAACTTGTTACAAAAACTTGATAAGAAGGTAATTGTAAGCAAATCATATTTATGAAAATAGATTTCAAAATACAGAGAGTGAGAGCAAATTAGAGAGTGCAAATTGACTTTAACAGTCATAAAACACATCATAATTATTTGCACTTAGCACAAAAAACATTTTATAGTATAATATTTATAAACTTAGTTCTCAACATTAAACAGATTAAAGACAAAATTTATATGCCCTTTCCATGAGATACAAGAAGTATTGATAAAATTTTTCACTTTTTACACAAGTTAAAACAATCTTTGTAAATTAATACTAGAACACTCTAATATCATATTCTATTATTTTCATGATAGTCTATGACATATGCTTCTTCAGTATCCTATTGAAAATATCATTTCTAAATTACCAGGCTGCTCTAGCCTTTGCTGAAATGTGTGTGTATACATGAGCATATATAATATTAATTACAAGTTCCAAATTTACTTTATTCTTTATGGGAAGCTCTAAAAGATCCTTTCCCTCCTCTTTCTTCTTCTGCCACATAAACAGAAACAGAAATAAAATATTAGGTCACTGATTATTTTTCTAATACTTATGCTATTTGATTTTAACTCTTTCCTCCATCCAGACACTTAATTAAATTGTTCACCAAACATGGTCAGCGGTTTTGATCTGAGAAACTGTATTAACAAAAATGATCTGTCTGTTCTTCCTTTGTGCAACTGCCAAGGGTCACAAGCTTTCAAGGTTTTTGCAAATAATTAGATGCACATGGTTAAGGAGAAATCTATCTATGCATAACCACAATTGATTTGAGCATTCTAAAGTGATTTACTGCAATCCAAATATTACATTATAACATGGCTTTATCACATTCCCTGAGTGATTGATATGATGAGTTATTCTGATTTTAGATGTAGAGATAAATTTAAGATTAAAACAATTTTAATGACAAAATTGGCCAACATGTTTTTTATTCTCTCCTGCACTGCCTATGATCTTGAAAGATTTTTATTCCTCTAATTGAGAATATAACAGGACTCCCCAGGAAAGTTGTTTAATATTTTCTTGTTTATTGTGTGGGGCTCAACGCACTGAGATAACACACTATGACAAGATGAACACCTTCATTTTCCATAGAGCCATACCCCAGGCATGTTCTAATATATATATCTCCCCACCCCAATGCCCTGCAAAAGTGATCCTACCTGCTGTATTTGCTAAAAGAACATTTCCACGATTGAAGTTTTTTTTTATGCTATAAAAAAGTCTTTATTTCATCTTTTTTTAAAATGATATATAAATATATATGCATATATGTGTATTTGCTTACAAAAATGTTATTTAGAAGTTTTAAAGACAGTCCTGCAAATCCTGCAAAAGAGTTCTAAATTCTCTTTTTTAATATACTTTTAAAAAATATATTTTTATTTTTTTAAAAGGTATTTAGTTTACATAAGTTTTACACAAAAATATAGGGGATTCCCATATGCCTCACTTCCCACACTTCCCACATTTTCCTACATTAACAATATCTTTCATTAGTGTGGCACATTCAGTAAAATTGATGAAAACATTTTAGAGTATCGCCACTAAGTGAAGATTATACTTTAAATTGCAGTTTACCGACTCTTCCTCACAACTTTGTAAATTATGGCAAGATATATATGGCCTGTATCTGTCATTGCAATGTCATTCAGGGCAATTCCAAAGTACTGTAAATGCCTCCATATTACATCTTTTTTTCCCTCTCCCTTCCCTCAGAACCTCCAGTGGCCACTTCCTCAACACCAATGATATAAATTTTTCCGTTGCTAGAATCACAATAACTCTATAGTACAATACCAGTAATTCTACTCGAATCCACCATTCATTCCCCAATCCTGAGGATTCTTGGATGGTGATGTTCTCTCCTCCTCTAACTGAAAGGAGGCTTAGATCCCATATGGCTGATGGATGGGACTCTCTTGTTTGCAGTTGCAGCCTCTCTCTGTTCCTTGGGATGTTTGTTTTCTATTATCATCACCTTGTTAGTTGTCCTGGGTGAGTGCAATGAACTGGAAAGTAGGTGTTGCATCTCTGTTGAGATTCAGGGCCCAAAGACTTTAATCTTTTAGACATAAACCTATTAAATCTAGTACTAACTATAGGTTCATATAGAAGGGGTAGAAGAGACATGTGTAAGGAAACTACAACTGAGTCCAACACTTTCACACTGTGGAGCATAAACTTCAAAGTAGGGCCCACTGGCAGGGCAGAAAACTCTTGAGCTGTCTGCCCTACTTTTAGTGTATGGATATGTCCAAAGCTCTCAGGATCACTGATATTTGAGGCAATATTTACTGTGGCAGTCAATGATATCTTGCTGAGATGTGCATAAAGATAACATCTGGAATGACATCCTGGCTCACTTTGAAGTATCTTAACCATATAAAGTCATTTGTCTTTACATCTTCCCCCTTTTGGTCAAAGTCTTTTTCAAATTGCATTTCCAGTTGGTTCTTGGTAGTAATCCCTTGGTGCCAGGGAAACTCACCCCTGGGAATCATGTCCCACACTCGGGGGAAGGTATTTATATGCTAAGCTTGGTTTAGAGAGAGGCCACATTTGAGGAACAAGGATCTCTCAGGAGACACCCTATAATATCCTATAATACTAGGCTGTTTCAATTTCAAGATTAAAGTTTCATAAGTAAAGTCATCAATATCAAAGGCCCATCAATGGACCATCCTCCTTCATTAGTCATTGCCCATACATTCAAGGCATTCTTGCTGTTTCATTAGAGAATGTGGCAGAGCTCCTCAGATGAAATTCAATATTCTTTCAGTTATTGTGTGAATCACCACACACTGTGACAATCCCCCATGAACACTGAAAAACATTTATATGCCTTAGAGCTGTGCCTCAGGAGAACCTCCTCCCATGTATCTCCCATCCCTGACACCCCACACCATAAAATGTTACATAAAATGATTGGGATTCCCATATGCCCCACTCCCCAGACCTCCCATTTTTCCCCACATTAACAACTCCTTTCATTACTATGGTACACTCATTGCAATTGAGGAACACAATTTTAGAGCATTGCAATTATGCATGGTTCATTATTTGCACTGTAGTTTACACTCTCTCCCGTTCAATTCTGTAGGTTATGACAGGATATATAATGGCCTATATCTCTTATTGCAATTTCATTTAGGTTATTTCCAAGTACTGAAAATGCCCATATATTGTAGTTCCTTTTCCCACACCTTGACTTCATCACTTACAGTGGTCACTGTCTTCACATGAATGATATAATTTCTTCCATTGCTAGAATCACATATCTATAGTAGAATGCCAGTAAGTCTACTCTACTCCATATTTTATTCCCCAATCCTGAGGTTTCTGAGATGGTGATGCCAACTCCACTTCTAATTGAGATGGGAATTTGAGTACATATGGTGGATGGATAGGACTCTCTTGCTTGCAGTTGCAGACTCTGTCAGTTCCTTTATGTGGTAGTTTTCCATCCTCACTTCCATGTTAGTTTCCCTAGGTGAGTCCAATGAACTGGAGAGTAGGTTTTGCAATGCCACTGAGTTTCAGGGCCCAGCAGGCACTTTGACAGCCCAGAGATTCAAGTCTTTTGGACATACAGCTGTCAACTCTTGCACCAAATAAAAAGGACAAAAGATGTATGTGTAGAGAAGTAAAATTTGAGTCCAACCTTGTCACATTCAGGAGCACAATATCCAATGTAGGGCCCACTATCAAGGCACCAAATCCCAGAGCTATCTGCCATGACCTAGGACCTGGGTTTCTCCAAAGCCATCAGGTGGCCCACTGTTTTTGGTAGTATCTACTTTGGCCTTCTATGAGACCCTTCTGTGGCATGTCTAACTGTTACTTGTCTGAAGATCTCCCAACTCACTTTGAAGTCTCTTAGTCATATAAACTTATTTTTCATTACCTTTTCCCTGTTTTATTCAAGTAGTTTTTCCTGATGTATCACCACCGGGGTATTGGGAGAAATCCCTCGGTGCCAAGGAAGCTCATCCCTGGGAGTCATGAACCTCACTGGGGGGAATGTAATGCATTTATATGCTGAGTTTGGCTCAGAGATAGGAAACATTTGAGCAACAAGGAGGCCATCAAGAGGTAACAGTTGGGCACCCTACAACATTAAGCTTAGTTGGATATTCAAAAGCAAAGGTCTCATAAGCATAGTCATCAATATCAAGGGCCCATCAATGAACCATCCTTCTTCACTTGCCATTGCCCATGTACTTGGGGGATTATTTCTGTTCCAGTAGAGAATATGGAAGAGCTCCCTAGGATGGGGATTCATTAATCTTTTGGTTGTTGTGTGAATCTCTACACACTGTGGCAATGCCCCATGAATATTTCAACATATTTATACACATTATATGTATGCCCAGGTGAATTTACTCACATGTATCCCCATCGCTGATACCCCACACCATTGATCCCCACCTGCAATTGTTGTAACCCATCTGTGATATAAGACTTCTTAAAAAAATGAAGCCAAGAATATTGACAAATTACATAAATATGAAAATGAAATAACAATGAGAGTTTTAAACATGAGAAATAAAATACATAATATTTTAGAAAAACTAACACAAAAATAAAGTATAAAAATTGGGGAATTAAAAAATAAAAAATATAAAAAAAAATTTTTTTGATGTTTTGCCTTCCATCAGAGTAATATCTCTTGTCCTATATTTACAGTGGCATTTTCTTCCATTTCTTCCCCAGTGCCTTACTTTTATAAAATTTTGTCTTCAAAAATTTTAGTTCTCTCTAATGTAACATGCATAATATATGGGACATCCATATATCCAACAACCTCCCCTTTTCCCTCTTCTCTGTTAATAACCTTTTTACATGTGGACAGTACATTTGTTACAACTGATGTACAAATAATGAAACATAGTTATTAACCATGGTTAATTATTTATATTGTTTTACATTTTAGACCATACACTTTTATAAATTTTTTAATGAAATTTAACGTGGCCTTTATCCATCTTTGGAAGATCATGCAGAACACTTCCAGTTCCTATAAAAAAACCCTCCTCCATCTATTCTATTCCTCCCTCCACCTTCTTTTGGGGCCCCAAGTGAACAAGTCTTCATTCCTTGAGGGAGAAAATTCAAAGGTACTTGCATCAAATACTGAAGTCTTGACACACTAGACTGTCCTCTCCTATTAGGAACTGCCCATGCTCTCAAGAGACACTCTCCCCTCTATTTGAAAACATATTGGGCATTCCCAGCATCAGAGTCCAACTGCATCCCACTCATTATGTTAACTTCTCCTCAATGATTCAGCTCACTATGACAATATGATTGCTTGCACATTCTATAGAAGACTGCCTTAAGTGTGCACGGCCACAAATGCTACACCACCCAACACACTAAACCAGTAATCCTTCCTTGTCATATTGCTAAAACAGTTTTCTAAAGATTGTAGTTTCACCCACTTACCAAACAATCCCCAATTTTCACCTGCTCCCTCGTCCAACCACCCTCCAGTTCAATGCCTTTCCAACACATCCTCCCTAGGTTTACCCCCTTTCAGTCTTGCAACACCCAAACCAATAGTATCAAACCTGTAGTATGACACCTCTGTCATATCCTTTCATTGCACAACTACACACTTTCACCTTATTGTAGATTTTGCCAGTATGGGCATTGGCTCACAATCATTTTCTATCTTACTATTTCCTGTAAACCTATTTTCCAGGCTCTAGTGCTCTGAGTTAGCTCAATTTGCTTAACTCATATCAGTGAGTTCATGTAATATTTGTCCTTAAATGCCTGGCATTCTACACTCAACTTAAGGTTCTCAAAAAGGAGAACATGCTGAAGAAATCGTAAATATATATAAAAGGAAAATGAATATGATGGTGATGAATGGTATGATAAAAGAAATAAAAAAGAAATTGGAAGCACAAAACAGCATATTTCAACAGGCAGAGGGAAGAATTATCAATGTGGAAGACAGTATATCTAAAATCAAACAGATACTATAACAGATTGATAAAAAGAAAGAAAAAAAATCCAGCAGTTACACATTATAGGCATACCAGAGTGAGAAGAGTGTTGGAAGAAATAATGACTGAAAAAAATACCAACTCTCTCAAGGGAGATGGATGTGCATGTCCAGGAAGTGCAGCACACCTCAAACAGTATGAATACCAACAAGTCTACTCCAAGGCATATATTTGTCCAATTGTCGAATACTCAAGACAGAAAATACTGAAGGCAACAAGAGAAATGAGGACCATCACATATAAGGGAAGCTCAATAAGATTAAGTGCTGATTTCTCATCTGAAATCATGGATGCTAGAAGGCAGTGGTATTACATAGTTAAAGTACTAAAAGAAAAAATTCTTACTGTCAAGAATTCTGTATCAGGTGAAGCTGGGATTCAAAAATGAAGGAGATTTCAAAATATTCACAGATAAACAGAAATTATGAGAAACCTACCCTAGAAAAGAAACTTGCCCTACAAAAAATACTAAATTAAGTTCAGCAGGTTGAAAGGAATAAAACAGGAGAGAGAGAATTTGAGGAGAGAGTAAGAACATCTAAAAAGGCAAAGAGAAAATAAAAGCAACAGATGACATACATAAACCTAAAGAATATATGGCTAATGTAAGTAATTCCTGGAGAGTAATAAACACTGAATGTTAATGGATAAACTCACCAGTCAAGAGACACAAATTGGCAGAATGTATAGGGAAATATGTCCCATGTATATGCTGTCTACAAGAAATGCACCTTAGACTCAGGGATTCAAGGTGGTTTAAAGTGAATGTCTGGAAGACAATCATACAAGCAAACAATCACCAAAAAAGGGCAGAAGTAGTTACACTATTTCAAACAAAACAGACTTTAAGTATAAAATTAGTGTAAGAGACAAAGATGTATACTATATATTGTAAAAGGGGTAATCTTTCAAGAAGAAAGATCATAAACATTTATGCACACTACTAATCAGCCTAAGGAGTGTTGATGCAAAATACCAATAATTGGTTGGTCTTTATAAAGTGTATTTATTTGGAGTAGAGTCTTACAGTTTCCAGGCAATAAATTTCTTCCTTCACCAAAGTCTGTTGCTATGTGTCAGCTGCCAACATTTGCCAGGGTTCAGGCTTCTTGAGTTCCTCTCTGTCAAGGGCTATGTTTCTCTCTGGGCTCAGCATCTCTGTTACCTCCACAAGGTCAGCTTTAGACTATAAAGCTCTCTAGGCTCTGCCTATCTCCACAAGGCCATCTGTGAACTGTCAGGCAAACTGCTCATCCCCATCCCTGGACCTTCTCCCCTTCCTCATGACCAAGCTCCTCTGTGTGCTTGTTTACACAGGCTCCATCATTAAACTCACATCAGAACTCCAATTCAAAGCTCCCACTCTGTCCTTCCCATGTTTTTTATCTTTGATTCCCCACCCACCAAAGAACGGGATGCAACACCCTACTGACATGGACCATTCAAAGCCCTGATCATAACTTAATCATGCCCTGATGAGTAGACCAGTTTACAAGAATAATCTGATATCTATTTTTGGAATTCACAACTATCTCAGAGTGCCAAACTGCTGCATGCACCTAACCAGGGCACCTCAAAATACATGAGGCAAACACTGGAAAACCTAAGTGGAGAAAGAGATGCCTTTACAATTATAGTGGGGGACTTTAATACACAATTATCACCTATAGACAGAACAACTCAACAGAGAATCATTAAAGAAACCAAGACCTTGTATAATACATTAGAAGCTATGGCCCAAATAGATATATACAAAACACTGCACTTAAATACAGCCATATACACATTCTTTTTGAGTGCACATAGATCATTCTCTGAGACAGAATAAATGCTAAGCCACAGAGAAATTCTCAATGAACTCAGAAAGTTTGAAATTATACAAAGTAATTTCCCTCACCATAATGGAATGAAGCTGGAAATCAGTAAGGGCCAGAGAACCAGATTAGACACAAAGATATGAAAGTTAAATAACACACTTATAGACAAACGGTGGGTCGAGGAGGAAATTTCAAAGGAAACCAATAACTCCCTTGAAATGAATGAAAATGACTATTCAGCATAACAAAACCTGTGGGATGAAGCAAAAGCTGTGCTGGAAGGAAATTTATAGCCATAAATTTATATATCAAAAAATAAGAAAGAGCTAAAATCGAAGACCTAACTGCACACCTGGAAGAATTAGAAAAAGAACAACAAACTAACCCTGAAAGAAGGAAATAACAAAGATTAGACAGAACAAAATGAAATAGAAAACTAAAAAGCACTAGAAAAAATAAACAAAACCAAAAACTGGTTCTTTGAGAAGAACAATAATATTGATAAACCCTTAGCTAGACTAACAAAGAAAAAAGAAAGAAGATGGACATACACAAAATAATGAGAAAGTGGATACCACCACTGACCCCACAGAAATAAAGTGTATCATAAGAAGATAATTTGAAAAATCCTATGCCAAATAGAAGGATAATTTAGAGGAAATGGACAAATTCTTAGAAACACACAAGCAGGCTACATTGATGAAAGAAGAAATTCATAAACCCAACAGAAAAACCACAAGTAAAGAGATGGAATCTGTCATCAAAATCCCCCAACTAAGAAGAGCCTAGGACTGGATGGCTTCACAGGTGAATTCTACCAAACATTTCAGAAAGAACTAACACCATCCCTACTTAAACTATTTCCAAAACAATAGGTGTAAAGGGAACATTGCCTAACCCATTCTGTGATGCCAAAATTACCCTAATACAAGAGCCAAAGTTGCCACAATAAAGGAAAACTACAAACCAATCTCTATAATGATACTAGACCCTAAAATCCTCAACAAAATACTTGCTAATTGTATTCTACAATATATCAAATGAATAATATATCACGACCAGGTGTGTTTCACCTTGGGTATGCAAGGATGATTCAATATAAGAAAATCAGTCAATGTAATGCACCACAAAAACAGATTAAAAGAAAGAAAATCACATGATCCTCTTTATAGATGCAGAAAAAAATTGGAAAAACTACAGCACTGTTTGCTGATAAAAACACTGCAAAGGATAGGAATAGGAGAAATCTTTGTCAACATGATAAATGGTATATATGAAAAACCCACAGCTAACCTCACATACAATGGTGAAATCTTAAAAGCTTTCCCTCTCAGATCAGGAAAAAAGACAAGAATGCCCACTATCACTGTTCCTATTTAACATTGTCTTAGAAGTATTTGCTCGAGCACTGAGGCAAGAAAAAGATATAAAACACATCCAAATTGGAAAGAAAGGAGCCAAAATTTCACTATTTGCAGATGACACGATCCTATCCCTAGAAAGTCCTTAGAAATATATAACAAAACTTCTAGAACATATAAATGAATTCAGCAGAATCATAGGTTGTAAGGTTTTTGTGCAAAAATCAGTAGCATTTCTGTACTCCCATAATGAGCAATCTTAGGAGGAAATCAAGAAAAATTACCATTTACAATAGTAACTAAAAAATCAAATATCTAGGAATATATTTGACTAAAGATGTGAATGACTTATACACAGGAAACTACACAGATCTTTTAAAGGAAATCAAAGAAGTCTTAAATAAATGGAAGAATATTCCCTGTTCTTGGATAGGAAGCATAAATATCATTAAGATATCTATCCTAGCCAAACTAATCTACAGATTTAAGACAATTCCAATAAAATCACCACAGCATTTTTTACTGAATTGGAAAAAACTCACTATGAAATTTATTTGGAAGGGCAAGAGTCCCCAAATAGCCAGACATATTGAAAAAGAAAAATGAAATTGGAGGAATCAAACTATTTCACATTAAAACATACAACAAATCTACATTAGTCAAAAGTGTTTGCTTCTGGCACAGTAGTAGACATATTGTCCAATTGAACTTAATTGAGAGTTTTGACAAATATACTCACATATACAGTCACATGATATTCAAAAGGGCCACCAAGCCCTCTCAAATGGTAGAGAATAGCCTCTTCAACAAATGGTGCTTGGATAACTGGATATCCATATCCCAAATATGAGAGAGGAACACCATCTCACACCTTATACAAAAATTATCTCAAGATGTGTCAAAGATCTAGATATAAGAGCAAAGACCATAAAGAACTTGGAATATGATGTAAGGAAGCATCTACAGGACATTGCAATCTATGTCATTTGACTGATGAGCTTAATCCATTAACATTCTGTGTTATTACTGTCAAAGAATTACTCTAGCCATATTTTCTTTGAGTTTATCCATTTCATATGCTGTTATTATTTCTCTTTTTTAAAAATTTTCTTACACTCTCCTACAACTCTCTCTCTCTCCTTTTTTCCCTTTCATTTCTTCCTGCAGTACTCCATTATTGTTTCTGGAAGGACAGGTTTCTTATTGTCATACTCTCCTAATTTTTGTTTATTGGGAATATTTTGAATTCTCCATCATTTTTGTATGTCAGCTTTTCTGGATAGAGTAGTATTGGCTTGATATTTTTGTTTTCTTTTACCACTCTATTTCATACCACTGCCTTTTGGCATCTATGGTTTCAGATATGAGAACAGCACTTAATCTTAATGAACTTCACTTGTATATGATGGTTGTATTTTATCTTTCTGCTTTCAGTATTCTCTCTTTGTCTTGAGAATTGGACAATTTGACAAGTATATGTCGTGGAGTAGACCTGCCATAATTTATCCTGTTTGGGGTGTACTGTGGTTCCTGGACATGTACATCTATCTCTCTCAATAGGATTGGAAAGTTTTCAGTTATTATTTCTTCCAACTCTCCTTCTGTCTCCTTTCACTTCTCTTCTCCCTCTGGGATGCTTATAATATGTATGTTTGTGAGTTATGTATTGTCATTCTGATCCCTAAGTCCCTGCTGGATTTTTAAAAAATCTTTTTATCTATCTGGTTCTATTATGTGTTTGATTTCAGATATACTGTCTTCCAAATAATTAAATCTTTCCTCTGCCTGTTCAAATCTGCTATGTGCTTCAAGTGTTTTTTTGTGTGTGTCTTGGGTTGTGCCATTCATCACAATCATATCTATTATCTTTCCATGTATGTTACAATTTCTTCCATATTTTCTCCCAGTGTCTTCTAAATACCCTTAATCTCTTCCTTCCCTTCATTAAGTTGGTTCATGATATTTGTTTTGACAGTTTAGATTAGTTGTTCCATGTTCTGCATCTCCTCCTTGTTTTTAGTTTGTTCATTGGACTCAGCCATGATGTCCTGTTTCTGAATTTGATTTATAATTTTTTTGTTGGTGATAGGCTTCTCTTTATGTTGATGGATTTATTCAGTTGATTATTTTCTGTCTCTCTTCCTATTCTAGGGTCTTATTTATTTGCTGTTTTTGTGTGTGGTATGTTTTCTTTTTGACACATTGTTCCTCTTAATCTATTTCCTTGCTGATGTTTATATTCCCTTGAAAGAAAAAGAATAGGGCCATAGAAAGAAAAAGAGGTTAGAAAAAAAGGATTATAGCAATAATAATAATAATAAAAGATGGAAGAGGAAGCATATTATATTTAAGAAATTGAATAATAACTCATGTAAAAAGTGCTGAGGAATGAGAATAACAATGTGGGATACAAAAAATGAAATGAAATAGTGAATAGAGAATATTATCTAGAATCAATTAAAGGTCCAGAATAATAATAAGAAAGAGCAAGATAAATGAAAGGACAACATAAAAAAAGTTAAATATGAAAGAAAATAGAATAGAGGAGTTAGAAATAAAAACAAGAAAAATTGAAGACTAAACAAAGTGAGTTGGAATGTAAGATCAAAAACAGAAAGCAGAAGATAGGAAGATGAAGAAAGAAGAAGAAATAGCATAGATAGACAAAATTGGTATACCAAACAAAGGGAAACATAGGAAGGGGCTCCACAGAGAACAGGTCAGCATCACCTACTTAAAAATGGGGGTGGGGAGAAAGAGGGAAAGAAAAGTACAAAAAGAAACATTGATGCAAGCAATCAAAAACTTAGGAAAAACAGCATTCCCTCATAATCCCCTGAGGAGTTTCTCAAGCTGCTGGTGTTCAATTATTTACCCTGCAGCCTGCACTCATAGATTTTGAGTCAGATTTCATGCAACCAAATGACCTCCATTGTTGACTGGGATATATAATGTCCAGAGCACTGTGAGGAGGTTTTGTGAGCACTGCATCCACTGTCTACCCCATATATTATGGCCATCAGAAAAATTAATAAAAATAGCTAGGCCTGTCCCCACTGGTTGTACAATGAAGACTATGAGAATTTCCAACTTTTGGCAGTGGTGAATAATGTGGTTATGAACATCGGTGTGCAGATGTCTGTTCGTGTCACTGCTCTCAGTTCTTCTGGGTATATAGCCAGTAGTGGTATTGCAGGGTCACGTGCCAAGTCTATATTCAACTTCTTTAGGAACTGCCAAACAGTCCTCCATAGTGATTGTACCATCCTGCATTCCCACCAACAGTGAAGAAGTGTTCCTATCTCTCCACATCCTCTCCAACACTTGTAGTTCTCTGTCTTTTTAATAGTGGCCATTCTGATAGGTGTGAAATATCTCATTGTAGTTTTGACTTGCATTTCCCTAATCATGAGTGATGTTGAGCATTTCTTCATGTGTTTTTTTGCCATTTGTATTTCTTCTTCGGAGAAATGTCTATTCAAGTCTTTGGCCCATTTTTTAATTGGGTCATTTGTGTCCATCAACAGATGAGTGGATAAACAAACTGTGGTCTCTTCACTCGATGGAATATTATGCAGATGTAAGAAGAAATGAAGTCATAAAGCATATGGCAACATGGATGAACCTGGAGGACATTATGTTGAGTGAAGCAAGCCAGACACAAAAGGACAAATACTGTATGAATGCATTACTATGAACCAAATATATTGCATAATATATTGTTTGATTCAAAAAAAAATTTACATGTATCCATTACATTTAAAAAAAAAGAATAAAGCTGTGGTTATCAAAAAAAAAAAAACATTAGCCAATAAATTCCCATTGTTTAAGCCAAAAAAAAAAAAAAAAAAAGACTATGAGAATTGAGAGGTTTACTATGAAGACCCAACTGGGCTTACATTTACTTTCTGGTTGCTCCTATATGGAAAATCCCTTGCATTTTCAAAATGTCAAATGTCCTTCTATTAGAACTGCTACTTAGTATTTGGATGTTTAGCTCTTTTTGAATGAAGGCAGTTCTCTCAGATTGCATAGAATATACTTAGATAGATTACAATGTTTTGAATGTGTGTGTGTGTGCTTTTTCATTAATGTAAGCCATTGTTCCTACTATTTCATTTTCCTGGGAAAACTGTGGCACCAGAAATTCTTGTAAAATGTTAGGTTCCAGGCACTATCTATGCTATTTGACAGAATAAAAGTGAAGCTTAGTATGATCTGACCCTTTCATGGTAACTTATGTATTAATGGCAGAAATGAAAGGAAAAAAAAACATGAATAATTCTGAAACAAAGCAGTAACACCACTAATATATCTTTCTTTCTTTTTCCATATATCCAGCTCTTGCCTGTAACTGCCCATCTTTAACTATGCAACACTTTTGTACTGATGAACTAACAGAATCAAACTCTAATGGTGTACAAGGGAAAGTTCTCAACTCCTATGACCTAGCCAGTGATGTGCAAGTTCTCATACCTTTAAGACCATATATTTCTAGAACACTAGATTACTTCCATTTCTGAGATGCATTGAAGGTATGAAAAGTGATAAAGGTGTTCAGAAATGGGAGAATGGTAGTCTACATGCTTTGGACTTTATTTAGTTAAGTATGGGGAGTGAATGGTGATTCTCCTACCAAATTTTTTTTTCCATTCATCAATTTATGGAAACATAGGCTGATTCAATATTTTTGCAATTATGGATAATGTGGCTATTGAACATTAGTGTGAAGTTGTCAGTTCATGTCCTTGCTCTGAGTTCTTCTGAATATATTCCAAATAACGAGATTGCTTGAACATATGGAATTTCTATATTCAGCTTCTTGAGGTACTGCCAAACTGTCTTCCATGGCGATTGCACCATTCTACAGTCCAACCAACAGTAAAAGAGTTTTTCTGCTTTTCCACATTCTTTCCAGCACTTTTAGTTTTGTTTTTTTAAAATACTGACCATTTTATAAAGTGTGAAATTTTATCTTTTTGTACTTTTATTCTTCATTTCCCTAATAGTGATATTATTCATTTTTTCTTGTGCTTTTTGACAATTGGTATTTCCTTTTTGGAGGAGTGTTTATTCAACTCTTTTGGACACTTTTAATTGGTTTGCTTACCTTTTTTTTTTTTTTTTTGAGTTCTATGGTCTCTTTTTATTACATGGATATCAAACCTTTACTGTATATGTAGTTTCCAATTATTTTCTTCCACTGAGTAGGTTACTTTTTACTTTCTTAACAAAGACGTTTAAAGAGTAAAAGTGTTTAATTTGCAAGGGGTTCCCATCTATCTACCTTTTGTTGTTGTTGTTTTCTTCTAGGAGTTTTATGGTTCTATATTTGATATTTAAGTCCTTGATATTTTGGGGGTAAATTTTTGTATATGGTCTAATATCAGGGACCTCTTTCTTTCCTTTGGATATGAATATTGAGTTCTACCACAACATTCATTGAATAGACTGTTCTGACCCATTTGAGTATGCCTTACAACCTTGTCAAAAATCATTTGACAAACTCTGTCACACTGGGGAGCATTAATTTCAAGGTACGGCCCACTGGCAGGGCGCCAAACTCATGAGCTATCATCCTTTCCTATAGTGTCTTCATATTTCTAGAACTCTTCAGGAGCTTCAAAATTTGTGGCAATACTTGCTGTGGCAGTCAATGAGATCCTGCTGAGACATGCATAAGCATAACATTTATAATGACCTAGACTTATTTGTGTTTTCCCTACACATTGCTTCTCTGCCTGCAATGGGAATGAAGTGAAAACACTTTGAGGCTTGATATTTTTTGGGGGTGGCCCCATTTATTGTTCTGCTCCACTATATATAGAGTGTAGTCACTATGGTAGGTGTGCTCAAGGACATGCTGTATATATAGGGGCTCAGAAAGTTTCAGACTGTGCAGGAGATATTGGAGAAGAAGACAACTCTAAATAAACATGTAGAGTAAGAAAGTTCCTATTGTTTTCAGCAGGAACTGATAAAAGCAGCTATTTCCCATGCAAAAGTATATTGCTTGTGCAGCAAAGCAGGTTTAAACTGTTTCAAAGATATTTTTACCAAAGCATTCCCACATCTCTCCCTTTTTCTGTTTAAGAAAGAAGAAGAAAAGGAAAGGGGCAAATGTATCCTAGTGCATCTTTTATAAATATGTTTCTAATTTGATAATTGTTAGTAGTATGGCTAAGTTGCTGACAGTTACCTGGGTTCCAAACTGGGCTGTTTGAGGGAAACAAAGTAGCCATGGGGCAGTTGACCTCCCTTGGGAGAGGTGAGGTTTAATGTCCTACTTCTGTAGGCCCTCAAATTCTCTCCTGGTGGCCCCCCTATGGCTCTGTAAGATTTTCCTTCCTGGAAGAATCTTACCCATCTCTAACTAACCAGCCATCCTTCAGTGCCAAACAGGTTGATGGGAGACTGCTGATATTTCCATGGACTCCATGCCTAGCACTTACCTAGGATTCCCATGCTCACTTGTGGGACACTGTTCAGGTTATAAATTTTGGAAAATCCAGTTTTACAAGCACCTAGAAGGCTTATACAGCTTAAGGAGTCATGAGGAATCCCAAGTATGGGCTGTGTGCAGGACACCCCCAGAATACAGTAAAACCATAAAGGCAATTGAGAAAGAAAGAAAGGAGACTTAGAGGTAAAGCTGGAAGATGTAAGGCTTAAAAGTTTACTCTAGGAAAAATGATTTGTTACAAGCATGAATCAAATAATTTTTTGTTAGTTAGCAGAGCTAAGCAGAGTGTTTAATAACATTAAAGAACTAGATTACTAATATTTATGAAAAACTAATTTAAAGGTGTTTTAACCAAAGGATTCATTCATCTCCTCCCTTATTGTTTTTAGTTTGTGATTTTTGGATGAGAGAAATGAGGCAGTAGATAAGGTGATGAATTTTTGTTCAGCAAGACAAGTTCAAGAGAGGGCTTGATAAATTAACCTAAAGATTAATAATAAAACCAGAAGCTTGATTATTCCAATAAGAGATATTACCCAGATTCTTATATTTAGGCCATGAAATTAATTTGATGGATTTAAACATTGTGGATTATCATTGAGTGTTTGAAACATATTTTTCTGACCACAAAGTTGTATTTGAGATTGTTGATGTTTCAGATATTCCTGGAGAACAAGCACTTCTTTCAGTAGATGGGAGGAAAAAGTTCCTTGAATGTGAGTTTTAACTTGTTCCCATGAATTTTGAGAACTGTTTCAGGGTAAATGGGTCACACAAATTTTTATATGTTACCAATCATAATGCAATTCTTGTTTGGTAAGTAGAACTTTTTCTTTTTTTGCCAATCCAAAGAATAGATGCTTCTAATGCATCAAATCTCATAAGGATATTATCTATGTGAGTTCAAGTTAAAACTTCATTGGTGACATTGGTCATAATTTGACTAACATGAGCAGTTTGGACAGATACTTTTAAGGTGACTGCAGCAGTGGTGGTAGTGGTGGCTATAATAATGGTTGAAATAATAAAAATAATAAGTGTAACAATGAATCTTTTACGTCTAATTGTTTAAGACTTCCCCAAGATAATCCCTGAGTTTGGATAAAATTACAGCATGAATGTGTCCGGGAGTTCTCTTTTTTCCTTTACCTTTGTCTTCTCCATCTGTGGTACTGGGTTGAATGGGTTATCCTTCCAGGTTATGGTATAGTTTCATGTTCTTTGCTGGCAGCAACTGGGGGCCAGTTAGATTAAGTGAACAAACATACCCTCCTGCTCACATTATGAGGTCACAGAGTCACTTCCAAGATCTAAGTCACAAAATTTCCTTTTATACAATTTAGCTTGTATTTTATGACTCTCCTGATGAGGGGAGATATGTTTCTCAGCTTCTAAAATACAGTTTTTATCATATTTAAAAGTTATAAATTATATAGTGCTAGGGCTATTGTATTTCAAGGAGAGGTATCCATACTTCCATTTTTGTTTATTGTTTTAGATGATATGACATATTTTAAATATTTTTAAGGCTGAGTTATTTGGACTTTATTAGGGGTTATTTGGAGGCTACTTTGAGTAAGAAAATTTTGGATACCACTAATTGTATTTTATTTTGTTTTGTTCTTTGTTTGATTATTTGTTTTTTTTTCTTTCTCTTTTTTTTTCCCCTGAGTTTCCTTATATTTGTCTCTTGCATGTAAGCGTATCACACTTGTTTCTTTTTCCTAGTAAGTGTATTTGATTATTTTATGGACTAAATGTTCATGGAGGATTTGGATCACAGAAGGGTTACAATGGGTACTGTGGGGGATTATTGTGGGGGGTGTCTGGGGGGGTTTCGTGGGGGTTGATTCATCTGAATATACATGAAAGACACACAAAATCATTCAGAGGATCGGGGGATGGGGCATGGTCATGATAGGTGGATAATCACACAATAAATGAGGGAATCTGAATTCCTAGCCTGGAGAGCTCTGCCACAGTCTCCAAGGGAGCAGCAATAGTCCTCTGAGTGTAGGGACAGTGCCTGTCAAAATAAGATTACCCAGTGATGTGTTTTATTTTATTGATGACTACCCTTGTGAGTCTTTGCTCTTGTAAATGAGACTTAGCTTGCAGTTGTGGGATGCCTAAGGGTTGCCACCTGAGAGCCTCCTTGTTGCTCAAATGTGGCCTCTCTCTAAGCCAAACTCAGCATATCATTGCATTACCTTCCCCCCAATGTGGGACATGACTCCCGGGGATGAGCCTCCCTGGCAACGAGGGATTAATACCAGGTGCCAACTGGTAACACAACTGGAAAAAGACCTTGAAGAAAAGGGGGAAATGGTAAAGAGAAATGGGTTCAAGTGGCTAAGAGACTTCAAAGAGAGTCAGGAGGTCATCCCAGAGGTACCTCTTACGCACACCTCAGTAGGAGTTCATAGAACATCTAAGTGCCTATCACCCCACACAGAGGGGTTCCTGAGAGCTATGGAGACACTCAGGTCCTATATAAGGGGGGATAGCCCCAGAGACTGATGCCTTATCAGTGGATTCTATTTTGGAATCTGTGCTCCTGAGAGTGACAGAATTAGACTCAAATAAGTCCTCCCTGCACATGGTTCACCAGTCCCTTCTATTCAAACCTATATGTGATGCTGGAGTTTTTAGGTATACTTCCAGAGACTGGAGCCTCCTGCCTACCTATGTGCCAGGTGTGCATGAAATCTAGGTGGAACTGTAACTCCTACCCTACAGCTCAATGGACTCATCAGAGTCACCTGGTGAGGAGACAATGATGGGCAATGGCCATCCCAGGGAATGGAGAGGGCCTGCATCTGCAGGCAGGATCATCCCACTCACCATATCCATGGAATATAAGCCCTCTCTCACTTGGAGGTGGAGTGGACATCACCATCCCAGTCCCCTGAGGATTGGGGGAAGAACTATGGACTAGAGTGGACTTGATGGTATTCTCTTGTTCACATATGGTGATTCTAGCAATGTAAGAAATTATAACAATGAGGTGGAGCCAGTGGCCACTTGACACTTTTGGGGTAGGGAGGGGATGAGCAGTTGAAATACAGGGGCTTTTTTGGGAGTTGGAGGTTATCCTGAGTACTGTTGTGGCAACGGATGTAGGCCATTTTAAATCAGCACACACCACTCAGAAACGAGTGGGAGAGAGTGTGGTCTACAGTGTGAACTGTGGTCTATGGTTGGTGGCAAGGCTCCAGGATGTATAAGTTCATTGAGGGTGGTGGGCCACACTGTGGGAGATCTTTGTGTGGGATGTGGTGGGAGGTGTGGAAGGTGGGCAACATGGGAATCCCAGTGGGTTCCGTGTAATATTTTGGGTAATCTAAGCACCTCTTAAAATATATGTATATATATATATATATAAATAACATTTTTGTAAGCAAATACACATATATGCATATATGTTTATATATCATTTTGCAAATGTTTGTATGTTTTGTGAGAATTTTGAATTTTACCCACAATAAAAATAAATTTAAAAAAATTTGATGTCTTACAGTTTTACATTTCATTTCTTGTGTCACGGCTCACCCTGTTACTGCTATTAACTAATTGTTTTCTTAAGTGTTCAGGAAGATAGTCTGTCCTTTGATTATAGTGTTTCAAAGGTTCTGTGGGTGAAATTTGGTAATGATGTGAAATATTTATAACAATGTCTTGTTCATTCTATTTATGCAATATATATGTACATTTATGTATATAAATTTCTTTATTATATAATTTCCAAATATTTACTTTTATTTAATTTATACGTTACAGAGAAAATTTGATTTTTTTCAGACAAAAAAATAAATAAATAAAGTTGTGTTAAAAGTGTTTCTAAGGGTATGGTAATAAGGATAATATGCATGTGGTGATAAATACATGCTTGTGGGAAGTTAGAATGAGTAGGGCATAAAGCCTGAAAGACATAATATTGACATAAGGTGGGGCTATTGAGCATTCCTTGTTGCAGGATTTTCCACTGATCTCTAGTTAGTGAACTTTTGTTAAAAATTAAAAGAATACAAAGGAAATGAAAGATTATTTATAAAGAGATTTTACTGCTATATCTCGATCTTTTATGATATATATACATACATTTACACGTATACTAAACTGGGGTCATACTGATATACTTCGCATACTTTGGCTAGAGTACTGGATACATATAAAATAAATCTTAATATGCATATCTAGTTTAATGTCTATACTGTCAATTAAAGTGTGAAACAAAAATAAAATAATTAATTAAAAGACTAAATCAATATTGAACAGAGTTACAGAATGATAGATAAATAAAATAGTGTTATATACAAACTCACTAACATCTAGATTTTGCTTAGGAAGATTTGAATTTGTAGCTGATACTAGAGTTTTGATTGAAAACACTTGTGTAGAGCACTTTTTCTTAGGGCGGGACTTTAATTGGTTTGACTAGGGACTATCTTTTTTACAGTGCTCATGATTAATGAACTTGATACCATATATTCCAAATTGTGAGCATTGTGTTAATTCCCAAGGAAGTGGCCAGGCTCTGCAGGAAGGAACACAACACTCCCTGGGCAGTACATTTTAAGGTTTATCCATCAGTCCCTGGGAAAGTGTTCAACTCTCCCAAGGAGGGATATGTGGCAGTTTGATGTAATTATGAATTCCAAAAATATAATTGAATCATGCTTGTAAACTGATCTGTTAATCTGGGCATGATTAGGTTAAGATTAGGGCATTGAGCCCCACCCATTGGTGGGTGGGGAATTGAATATAAAAGGCAAGGCAAAGGAAAGTTGAAGCAGTCTTTTGAGAAGCAGTTTTGATGTTGGAAAGAAGGCCCCAGGAGAAGAGAAGCAAACCATTTGCCTGACCTTGTGGAGGAAACAGGAGCTAAGCCCAGAGAGAAAAGCAGCCCCAGGAAGAGAGGAACCCAGAAGCCTGAACCCTGGCAAACGCCGGCAGCTGTCTTGCTCCAACATTTGGCAATGAACATTGGTGAGAGAAGAAACTTAATGCTTTATGGCCTGGTATCTGTGGACTTCTACCCCAAATAAATACCCTTTATAAAGACCAAACCAGTTTTGGTATTTCACATTAGCACCCCTTTGGCTGACTAATACAGAACACAACACTTTCTAGAATGTCCTTTATCTCCTTTAATGGGTTACAAAATATTCCTGATGTGCCTGCTATTCTAGTTCCCATTATTTTTCCCTAAATATGAAAAGTGTTAACTACTAAGGCATTGGTTTGTTGATTAACAAAGTTTTCTGCATGATGTTTTACTTTTAGGTTTGAACAATATTTACTAAATTTTTTCTAATACATTCAGTTTTACAATTATTCAAACTTAAAAGAAGAGATTTATATCTGCATTCAATAATATACATTTATGTGTAACTTACAAGTTATTAAATTACTTAATTATGCAATATTTTGTATTAAAGTTTTTATTAGCATTTAAATATATTATACATAATTCACAATTACAGGAAGTTATATAACAAAAAACAATAAGATGTTTAACTAGCAGACATCCAATGAATAAACTTTTGTTTCCTATGTGTTTAAGATTCCTAACTAGTGAGATTAAATAGGCTATTAGCATGATTAAAATAACTTTATTTTCTCTATTTTGTATAGATTGGGGCATAGGCAAGAGCAAGTTATTATTTCCTATTTGGACTGTGAGGCAGCACTTTAACTTGTAATCTTAATGCCTCCATTTTTTCTCCTGTTAGCAGTATAATTGGAACTGAGGCTGTGACTCACAGTGTTGAATTTAAACTTAGTTTATTGTTGTATTTTTTACAGGAAGGGTAATGTTTTTGGCTTGACTTGTTTAAGGAGATACTAAAGCTTTTTAAAAAACTTTATAGATAGACCCGTCAAATTATCTTTAACTTTGCCCACAAAAAATTCCTTTTCCCTGTACATTCTGCATTTTCTATATTCATTCAGGTTTTGTCCCACATTTTACTCTTTTTTTAATAACCAGCCATTTTATCTTAGAACAAAATTATTTTATTTTTCCTTAATAATAAAAACACTTTCTATACATCTTACATACATAAGTTATCAAAATGATTTTGGAATCTGTCTCCAAGCAAACCTCTTACAACATACAATTACCATCAACACTAAACAAACTTTTCAGATTCAATTTGGTTAAAAATATTTTTATTATTTTAAATTAATATCCATATTTATTTATTATTATAAGCATTTATTAAATTTTGGCCATTGAATAATAATAATTTTAATAATTATTATTAAATAATTTTTAATTATTTTTATTTATTTATAACTTTTAACAATTTTTATTTATAAATTTAATATTACCATCCAGAGGTGTTAAAATATACACTGACACTGAATATAGAAACACAAAATGATTTACAACACATCAGTAGAAACATTCATTTTTTGTATTTCACTGCTTTTGAGAATTTTTCTGCAAATTGTGTTGCCAAGTTTTCCTACTCTTCTAGTGGTTTAATTTTATTAGCCCCCAGCAACCCACAGCCTTATCATTACATAGGCAGTAGGAGATTTACTGTGTTGCCTCCAGAATGTTTTCTTTAGTTAACTCTTTGATTTTTTTTCTTTTTTTTTATACAAGCATACTTATAGTGACAAAGGCCTTATTCAGTACTTCTGCCTATGCAGGATGTTTTTCTTTCTTTCTTTCTTTCTTTCTTTCTTTCTTTCTTTCTTTCTTTCTTTCTTTCTTTCTTTCTTTCTTTCTTTCTTTCTTTCTTCTTTCTTTCTTTCTTTCTTTCTTTCTTTCTTCTTTCTTTCTTATTTTTTGAAAATACTTAAATTTCATAAATGTCAGATAAAAGATACAGGGATTACCATATGTCCCACCTCCCACAACTCCCACAACCACTGTGTGGGATGTTTTATTTGTGATTTAACTTTTCTTCACACAGGTGATTCAACATGATTTACCTCCATTACTCGAGTGGGGGTTGAAAAGGTGTTTCTTTCTTTTTCGGAAGATATAAGATTTTTAAGTGGAAGCTCCTCTTTCCCTTTACATTCAGCAGCTTTATGTAATTGCTGTATGTAAAACTTTTAATTGGATCTTTTGCTTATGGGTTAATGCATTCTCTATATTACTTTAAATGACAAATTTTTTTACAACACACTAATTATATTCAGGACTACTGCAAACACAGTAGTGACAGGGGACTACTGCAAACACATTAGTGATGGGGCTACTGCAAACACAGTAGTGATGTTACTTTCCTTGGGGTACTGACTGACTTCTGGGGAGTTGATGTCTTGTAAGAGGATGATTGGGTCCAGATAACACTTCTTCACCAAGGTGTTCTCAGAGGCCATCCCAAAACTACTTTCAGGAATCTTTGCTGCAACATCTTATCACATCAGGGTCACCAACTGCCACAAGAATGGAATTAAAAGATTTTGAGGCTTAGTATTCTTTGGGGGCGGCCCCATTTATTGTTCTGCTCCAGTACATATACAGTCCAGCCACTATGGGAGGCATGCTTAAGGACATGCTGTATATGTAGGGACCCAGAAAGTTCTGGGCTGTGCAGGAGATATTGGAAAAGCAGAAGACTCTAACTAAGTGTGGAGTAAGAAAGTTCTTATTGTTTTCCACAGGAACAGATAACAGCAGCTGTTTTGTAAGCAGCAGTATGTTGCTTGTGCAGCAAAGAAGATTTTAACTGTTTCAAAGATTTTTTAACCAAAGCGTTCTCACATCTGCCCATTCTATTTGAACCTATAGTTAGTACTATTCTTGATAGTTGTATGTCAAAGAGACTTAAATCTTTGATCCATCCTTGTGCTAGTTGGGTCCTGAATCTTAACAGAGTTGCAGCACCTGTGCTCCATTTCATTGGACTCAATGAGGACAACTAACAAGGTGATGAGGATGGACAGAACACATTCCAAAAAACAGAGAGAGTCTGTAACTGCAACCTAGATAATCCCATCTATCTGCCCCATAAGTGCTAAGCCCCCTGTTGATTAGAAGTCATTTCCAGCAACAGGTGTGAATAACTCACGTTTTTCCCTTGAGATCATTGTTTCTTTACCCTGTGCCCTCTTGGATGATATCCTGCAGTCTCCTGCTCTGTGGATTCCCAAAACAGCTTACTTGGGTGGGTTTTGGCACCTTCTCTGCTGTTTTTTGTTTTGTTTTTACAAAAACGTTGAGCAATGCCTACGTACATCAATGCCATTTTCCTGAAAACTGTGTATTCCTTTTAATCTGCAGAAATATCTTTAGTAATTATTGTAGGGCATGTCTATTGACAACTCCATCAGTTTGTTTATCTATGAATATTTTAAGCTCTTCTTTATTTTTTAAGGATAGTTTTGCTGGATAGGAACATATTGCAGGGAATTTTTCTCTGCCAGGACCTTAAATACATCAAACTACTGCCTTTTCATCTTGATGATTCTGAGGTAATATTGGCACTTAGTCTTACTGATAATTAATTTAATATGATGGATCAATATTCTCTTGTTGCTTTCAGAGTTCTCTTCACCTTTGGTATTTGATATCATGATTAGTATGTGTATCTGTGCAGGTCTATTAAGATTTATTCTGTTTGACGAACATTATACTTTTTGTACAATGCACATTTATGTCTTTCATATGAGTTTGAAATATTTGGCCATTATTTTCTCAATTATTCTTTCTTCCCCTTTCCCTTCTCTTCTGATGCTGGGAAAGCCAATATGCATATGTTTGTGTGGTTCATGCCGTTACTCAAATCCCTGAGACACTGCTTGATTTCTTCCATTCTTTTCTCTATCTGTTTTTCTGACTGTATCATTTTGACTGTCCTGTCTTCTAGCTTGTGGTTTCTTCTGTGTGGTCAAAACTGCTGTTTTATGCCTAACGTGTATATTTAATCTCTACTAGTGTTCCCTCCATTTCCATAATTTCTGTTATTTTTCTTTGTACACTTTCAAACTATTCTTTATGTACATACAGTGTCTTCTTAATATCCTTTGTTCCTTTATAGTTTTTTCCTTCTTCTCATTTAATTGATTTAGGACACTTGCTGGAATTTCTTTGGTTAGTTCCCAAATCTGAGTCTTCTCCAAAGTTTTAATTTGTTCCATTTTTTTATGTATTTCCTTCTGTTTCTTAGTATGGCTTGTAATTTATTGCTGATTGTTATCAACTGTTATGTCTGAAAGTCAGTAACTTCCTTTCTCTAGGGATTATTTGTTGATTGGCTTTGTGTTAAGGCTCTTCTTTTAGGTTTGGTTCAACTTTTTATGGACTTTAGAATAGCCCAAGCTAACTGATCAGATATTTTCAGCTCTTCTTCATCTTTTTCTTGCCCAGAATATTCAATAGCCTTTTTAAGATTGTACTTTTTATGTAATTGTTTCACTATCTAGAGAAAACTTCCTTTCCTCTTTTCCTGCTCCAGACATCTTGATCAGTTCCATTTCTTTTTCTACAGAATATTTTCCCCCAGTCTTATGATTTCTTTAATTTTTATCCCTCACTCAATGCCCCAATTTCCTTACAGTTTTCAGTTATAGAACCACTTTCTTAGAGAGGTTCAATTTAACCACCCATTTTTATCTTTATAAGGCATTTATGTCTCTGATTTCTTCCCCCTTTTATTATCCTGCCCCAGAGGGCCAAATAGGGTCAATACTATAAGATTGTTCACTCTAGAAATCCCCAGTGTGAATTTAAGTGGACCAGCTGAAAGTGTCTGGATTGTGTGATTGCACCATTTGCCTCCCTTTATCATCATGTCTTTCTTTATCACCTTCAGGCCCCTTTTGTAAGCAGCATTTCTCTTTGTCTTGTGTCCTACCCTAGGATTCAATGGATTTGTTTCTCTGTCCCTGAATATGCATGAGATTCTAACTCACTACTCTCAGTGACTTTATCATGAGTACCAACAGGGTCATGAGAGGGATTTGACCCATTGTCTCTAAACAACTCTCAAGTTCTAACAGTGGTCATATTGGGGTGGAAGTTTCCTACCTGATTTTTTCTATTTATTTAAATCAGCATTTGTGGATTCCTTCTCCACTTTCTATTTTTCCCCAGAGATCTAAGCAAGTGGGATTTGTCCTTTTAATCACTGAATCCCTGTGGAGTTTTTATCAGGAGATGTCTTACATTGCCACATTGATTTGTCTCCCTCATTTTTTAAAGAAAATCTCACTGGTTACAAAATCTTGGTTGGAAGTTGTTTTCTTTCAGCACTTTAAGTATTTCTACCCACTGTCTTTTTTCTTCTGTGTTTTCTGATGAATTATCAGCACAAAATCTAATTGGGGCTGCCATGTTCATTGCATGTTTCTTTTGCAGTTTTCAGAACACTTTCTTTGTCCTTTGCGTTCAATAGTATGATCAATATATCACAGAAAGTATTTTTCTTCAGGTTTATCTGAATTGGTGTTCTCGGTCCTTCCTGGATGATCCTACACATTTCTTCAACTAGGTTTGGGAAATTATCTGTCATTATTTATTTAAATATTCATTCTGACTTTTCTCTCTTTTCTTACCTTCTGGGACTCTCATAAAGTGTATATTTGTATACTTGATGGTATCCCAGAGGTATCTTTGTCTATTTTCACTTTTTAAACTTCTATTTTCTTTCTGGTCCTCAGACTGATTCATTTCAATTATCTTGCTTTACAGTTCACTGATTCTTTCTTCTTTCAGCTCTACCAATATTCTCTTGAAACTTTCCTGGGAAATTTTCATTTCAGTTTGTCTTAGTTTGCTCAATGCTGCCAAGACAATATATAAGAAATGGGTTGGCTTTTAAAATGGGAGTTTATTAACTTATAAGCTTACAGTTCTGAGGGTCAGAAAAATGTCCAAATCAAGGCCTCAAGTGAAGCACTCTGCCCAATGACACATTTGCTGGCAGTCTTACAATCCTGTTACAAGGCAGGGGAAAATAACAGCATCTAACATTCTCTGCTTTCTACTCCAGGCTCTGTTGATTTCACCTTCTGTCTGTTGCTTCTGTGGAATTTTCTCTCCTGGGTTCTGTAGATTTCATGTTC
Organism: Tolypeutes matacus; assembly: GCA_026826555.1. Taxonomy (NCBI): domain Eukaryota; kingdom Metazoa; phylum Chordata; class Mammalia; order Cingulata; family Chlamyphoridae; genus Tolypeutes; species Tolypeutes matacus. The sequence continues at coordinate 763,868 of JAKSZT010038682.1, forward strand.
TTACTCTCACAATTTTCTCCCTCAGCTTTTGGAGGTTTCTTTCTTAGCTTCTGGGTCTTTTCTATCTCCTTCTGTGATTCTTTGTCTCCCACATTCCATTTATTTCAGCTTCAGACTTGTGAGTATTTCTCTAACAGCATCTGTGATTTTCTCTGTCTAGGCACTTACCTCGGTCCATATTCATCTGTTTATAAAGGACTACGTTAAGAGAATTAAAACCTACTCTAGGTGACACCTTACTAAAGTAATCTAATCAAAAGGCCCTTAACTGAAATATTCAAAGCAAAGGGCCCCTCCTTCAATAGATTCAGATCCACAACAATTCATTATTTTAAAAATATAATTTTCTGGGATCCAGAAAAGCCTTAAACTACCACAGTTATTTTGTGGTCTTCACATCCAGAGGTACTGTTTTGCTCCATTTAAAAATTTATTTCTCTTTACTAAGATTTTCATATTACTCATTTGTTGTTTACTTGGTATCTTTAGTAATTCCTCTATGTTTTCCTTCATCTTCTTGTGCATTTTTAAGATCACTTTTAAAGACTTTGTTAAGTATGTTCAGAGTCTCATGCTCTTTATTGGTGTTTTCAGAATTTTATCATTTCCCTCTAAATAGGCCACTGTTTCCTGTTTCTAAGTTTGTCTTATACTATTTTCATTCACTGTGTATATTTTCATATTTTTAAATGATACTGCTTGGAGTTATTCCTTTATGTTTTTTTCTTGGGTTAACAGCTGGTGATAAGATTGAGATTTTTATGAGCTTCAAAAGTGAACAGTGAATCCATGTTGCCATATGCTTTATGATTTCATTTCTTCTTACAGCTGCATAATATTCCATCATGTGAAGAGACCACAGTTTGTTTATCCATTCATTTTTTTATGGACACCTGGGTTGTTTCCAACTTTTGGCAATGGTGAATAATTGAGAAATATATATATTTATTCATCTGTGTTTACTTTTTAGTTTTTAATTTTTTATATTTTCTATTATTAAATGTACAAAATAAAGTTAAAATAAATAAATAAATAAACAGTGATTCTAAGCAGGAATCAAAAGAAGCTAAAGCACAGCCTACTACAGCTAAGAATTTTCTGAAGCTCCTGTCTGATCTTAGATAGCTAGGTGTCTTAACCCAGGATAAGAACAGAAGAAGGACTAGACAAGATGTTGTTCTCTGGAATACTTGTCAGCAGTAGGATCCTTTCTCATCATATTTTGTTATGGTACATTCCTGTGATTTAAGAGTTTATTTGACTTCAACATTGCCTTGGGGTATTCTCTCCCATGTTTGCTTATGCAAGCAGGACTAATAAAGAATGTTTTGAGAAACTTTTTTTTCCAATTCTGCAAACACTGGTCATTACCCCTGTATCTTCTCCTTTATCTGAAATGGATATCACTAATGCTGCAGAGCTGCTTGAAGATTTTTTTAAAATTGATATTGAATATTTTATATGGTTCATTTTATACATTAACCCATTTACTTCTTTTTATATACTAATTTTTTTCATTATTTTTCAAAACATAGATTACATAAATGTTACACAAATATTTTAGGAATTCCCAGATGCCCCACCTCCAACTCCTCCCACAACCTCCCACATAAGCATTCTTCATGAGTGTATCACATCACCTGCAAAAGATATGCACATCTTGGGGTTTTGTCACAAAGCTTGGACCATAGTTCACATTGCAGAAACCACCCTCTCACACAGAGTTCTAAATGTTATATGATGATATAAAACGGCCTATGTTTGTCATTGCAATGGCACTCAGGATAATTCCCAAGTCCCAGAAAAGCCCCTATGTTACAACCGCTTTTCCGTCTCCCTGCGCCTAAAGCATCTGGTGGCCACTGGCTCCACATTAATGTTGTAATGACTTCCATTGTTTGAATCACAATATGTCTATAACAGAATACCAGTAAGTCCACTCTAGTCCATAGCTCTTCCCCTAATCCTGAGAAGTCTGAGATGGTGATGTCCATTCCACCTCCTAGTGAGAGGGGTCTAATTTCTCATGGATAAGATGGAAGGGATTATCCAGCCTTCAGTTGCAGACTCTCTCCATTCCCTGGGATAGCTGTTTCCATCATCATCTCCCCAAAAGGTGTCCATGTGAGTCCATTGTACTGTAGAGTAGGAGATGCAGCTTCACTGAGATTCCAGGCCCAGCTGGCACAAGGAAAGCCCAAAGACTCCAGTCTCTGGAATTACACCTACAAAGTCCAGCCCCAGTTGCAACCCTTCTGTGATCCAAAGTTTCTTTAAAGATGAAGCCAATAAGATAGCCAAATACAATTAATAAGAAAGTGAAATGAAAATGAGGCTTAAATGTAAGAGATAAAATACTTGAAACTAAAAAAAAAAACTAAAACTAAAATAAAATTAAAGGATTGGGTTATTCAAAAAATGAGAATTTTTTTTAATTAAAAAAAATTTTTTTTTAACATTTTGGCTTTTATCACTGCAATATCTGGTGTCCAGTCTGTACCATGGCACCTTCCCCCTCTCACTCCCCAGTGTCTCACTATTTTTCTTTTAATTTTCAAAGATGTTTTAGTTCACAGCAACATCCCTCATCGAATACAAGATACTCTCATATACCCAAACTTTGCCCCCTTTCCACACCTCATATAAAAACCTTTTCATATGTGGATGGTAACATTGTTATAACTGATATACAGATAGTAAAATATATCAACTAAACATTGTCAATGGTTTACAGTATGGTTTACATTTTAGATGGTATAACTTTAAATTTTGATGATACTTACATTCTCCTGTGTCTATTAATGTAAGGTAATGAAAAACATTTCCACCGACCACTGAATACACCCTTTTGATCTCTTCTGTTCCTCCCACCCCATTCCCCCAGGGCCTATGATGACTCCTTGGCTAGACTCATTGGATGATAAGATTCATAGTTACATCCAACAAGGGGTCATGACACTCAGGTTTTTTCCTCCACTATTAGGAACCTCACTTGCTCTTAAGAGATGTTCAATAATCTATTACTGCTCTTCCCTCAGTATCCTGGGTATTCTAACCCACCCTTCCCAATTTACCCACCTGTCAACCCTGCACCCACCCATCCCAATATATCACTACCCTCTTGTCCTATACCTTCAATACAGAACTACACTCTATCACTTTACCTTAGGTTATGTCCGTATCGGTGATGGCTCACAAATTTCTTTTTTCTTTCTCTTTCTTTTACACATATTTTTCACACAATAGTTCTCAGAGACTGCTCAATTTCCTTGATTCATACCAGTGAGATCATATACTGTTCATCCTTTAATGCCTGATTTGCTTCACTCAACATAAGGTCTTCTAGATTCATCCATGTTATCCTGTGTGTTAGCACTTTATTCTTTCTTACAATTGAGTGATATTCCATTATATGCATATACCACATTTTGTTTATCCATTCATCTGTCTATGGGCACTGGTGTTGATACCAATTTTGGCAAAAGTGAACAATGCTGCTATGAACATTGGAGTGCATATATCTGTTTGTGCCTTTTCTTTCAGTTCTTCTGGGTATATACCCAGCAATGGAATCTCTGAATTATATGGAAGATCTATAGTTAGATTTTTGAGGAACCGCCAAACTGTCCTCCACAGTTGCTGGACCATTCCACAATCCCACCAGCAGTGGATGAGGGTTCCCACTCCTCCACATGCTCTCTAACACTTTCAGTCTGCTGTTTTTTTGTAGTCGCCATTCTAATGGGTGTAAGGTGGTACTCAATGTAGTATTTTTTTTTTCTAGATAAAATATATTTTTATTTGGGGAAAAGTATATTGCTCTGAAAATAACAGTGACAATAAGAGTATTCACTGGTACAAAATAGACTGTGAGCAATGAGGAGACTAGAATTAGAGATGGATTCAAATATTATTCCATCGACAATGAGCAAATTATGTAAACCTATTAAGCCTGTTTCCTCATTTGCAATTTGGGAAAATAATACTTGGATTTCTAGTGTGGTTGTGGTGAATAAATGTAAAATACCCTGTGCAGAAGCAGGAACGGTGTAGGGAATCCACTGAACTCTTATTCCTGCCTGTTTTGATTTGCATTTCTCTAATAGCTAGAGATGTCGAGCATTTTATCAAGTGCTTTTTACACGTTTGTATTTCTTCCTTGAAGTAGTGTATTTTCAGATCACTTGTCCGTTTTTTAAAATAAGTTCTTTGTCTTTTTATTTTCAAGTTGTAAGATTTCTTTATACATACAGGATATTAGGCTCCTATCAAATATATGGTTACCCAATATTTTCACCCACTGGGTAGGCTGCCTTTTTATTTTCTTGATAATGTCCTTTGAGATGCCAAAGTTTTTAATTTTGAGGAGATACCATTTTTCTATTTTTTCTATTGCTGCTTGTGCTTTGATTGTGAAGTTCATGAAACCATTTCGCATTACAAGTTCCTGTAGATGCTTTGCTACATTATCTTCCAAGGTCTTTATGGTATTGGCTCTTATATTAAGATCTTTGATACACCTTGAGTTGATTTTCAAATAAGGTGTGAGATGGTGTCCCTCTCTCATTATTTTGGATATGGATATCAAGTTCTCCAAGCACCACTTGTTGAAGAGTCCATTCTCTCCCAACTGAGTGGACTTGGTGGCCTTGTTAAATTTCAGATGAGTGTATAAGCGAGGATATATATCAGGACTCTTAATTCAGTTCCATTGATCACTGTGTCTATTCTTGTGCTAATACCATGTGGTTTTCACCACTGTAGCTTTGTACGATGTTTCAAAGTCAAGTAGTGTGATTCCTGAAACTTCATTTTTCTTTTTCAATATGCCTTTGGTGATTTGGGCTCTTACCTTTCCAAATAAATTTTGTAGTTAGTTTTTCAAATTCCTTAAAATGTACAGTGTTGATTTTTATTGGGATTGCATTAAATTTGTAGATTAGTTTGGGTTGGATAGATATCTTGATGATGTTTAGTCCTCCTATCCATTAACAGGGAATATTCTTCCATTTATTTAAATCTTCTTTGATTTCCTTTAAGAGTGTTGTGTAGTTTTATGTATATAAGTCCTTTACCTCTTGAGATAAATTTATTCCTATATATTTGATACTCTTAGTTACTATTGTAAATGATATTTTTTTTCTTGATTTCCTCCTCAGATGGCTCGTTATTGTTGTACAGAAATACTACTGATTTTTGAATGTTTATCTTATATCCTGTGACATTACTGAACTTTATAACTTTTAGAAACTTTGTTGTAGATTTCTCAGGGCTTTCTAGGTATAGGGTTATGTCATCTGCAAATAATGAAATTTTTACTTCTTTTCCAGTTTGGATATATTTTATATATTTTTTTTCTTGCTTCCATGTTTGAGCAAGTACTTCTAAGACAATGTTAAGTAGGAGTTGTGATAGTGGGCAGCCTTGTCTTTTTCCCGATTTCAGAGGGAAGGCTTATAGGATATCACTATTGATAATGATGTTAGCATTGGTTTTTCATATATATCCATTATTATGTTCAGAGTTTCCTTCTTTTCTTAACTTTTGCAGTGTTTTTATCAGGAAAGTGTGCTGCATTTTTTCAAATACTTTCTCTGCATCTATAGAAATGATCATGTGATTTTTTTTCCTTTCAATCTCTTTCTATGGTGTATTACATTGATTGATTTTCTATGTTGAACCATCATTGCATACCCAGAGTAATCTCACTTGGTCATGGTGTAAAATTCTTTTGATAAGTTGTTGAATAGGATTAGCAAGAATTTTTTAAAGATTTTAGCATCTAGGTTCATTAGAGAAATTGGTCTGTAAATTCCCTTTTTGTGGTACCTTTGTTTGGCTTTGTTATTAGGGTAATTTTGGCATTATAGAATGATTTAGGCAATGTTCCTTCTACTTTTGTTTTTTGGGAAAGCTTAAGCAGAATTGGTGTTAGCTCTTTCTGGAATGTTTTTTTTAGAATTTACCTGTTAAGCCATCTGGCCCTGGGCTCTACTCTGTTAGGAGGTTTTTGATGATTGAATCTATCTCTTTAATTGTAATTGGACTGTTGAGTTCATTGATTTCTTCTTACATCAAAGTAGGTTGTGAGTTTCTAGGAATTTATCCCATTTTCTCTAAATTATCATTCTTTTCAGCAAATAATTTTTCAATGTATCCTCTTATGATATTTTTTATTTCGGTGGGTTTGGTAGTGATATCCACTTCTTCAAACCTTATTTTGTGTATTTGCAACTGATTTCTTTTATTCTTTGTTAATCTGGCTAAGGGTTTGTCAGTTTTATTCATCTTCTCAGTGGACCAGCTTTTGGGTTTATTTTTTCTAGTGCTTTCTTATTTTGTATTTCATTTAGTTCTGCTCTAATCTTTGTAATATCTTTCTTTCTACTTCCTTTGGGGTTAGTTGTTGTTGTTTTCCAATTCCTCCAGGTGTGTAGTTAGATCTTCTATTTTAGCTCTTTTTAATATATGAATTTAAGGCTACAAATTTCCATTTAAGTACAGCTTTAGCTGCATTCAGAGGTTTTAATATGTTGTGATGTCAATATCATTTGATTTAAGGTAGTTACTGATTTCTTCTGAGATTTCCTCCTGGACCCACTGTTTGTCTAAGATTGTGTTGCTTACCTTCCACATCTTTGTGCCAAATCTGGTTCTCTGGCCCTTAGTGATTTCCAATTTCATTCCATTGTGTTCAGAGAAATTACTTTGTATAATCTCAGTCATTCTGAATTCATTGAGATTTGTTTGTGGTCTACAATATGGCCTATTTTGGAGGATGTTCAATGTGCACCCTAGAAGAATGTATATCCTGCTGTATTTGGGTAATGTTCTGTATATGTCTATTAGGACCATGTCCTCTAATGTATTATTCTGAGTCTTTGTTTCTTTATTGATTCTCCATCTAGACATTCTGTCTAACTGTGATAATGGTGTATTAAATTCCCCCACTATAATTGTAGAGACATTTATTTCTCCATTTAGATTTCTAGTGTTTGCCTCATGTATTTTGAGGCACACTGATTAGGTGCATCAATATTTATGATTGTTCTCTCTTCTTGGAAATTTACCAGTTTTACTAATATATAGTATTCATCTTTGTCTCTTACAATAGTTTTACATTTAAAGTCTATTTTGTCTGATATTAGGATAGCTTCTACTGCCCTTTTTTTATTATTGTTTGCTTGTAAAATTGTTTTCCAGCCACTCACTTTCAGTTTCCTTGGATCCCTGGGTCTGAGGTGGGTTTCTTGTAGACAACATATAGATGGGTCATATTTCCTTATCCATTTTGCCAATATGTGTTTCTTGACTGGTGAGTTTAATCCATTAACACTGTGTGTTATTATTCTCAAAGAATTTCTTACATCAGCCATACTTTCTTCAGTTTTATGTATGTCAAATGTTGTTTTTATTAATCTTTTTTGTTTTTTTAGTTGTTCTTAATCTCTCCTACAACTCTCTCTCTCCTGTTTTTTTTCTTTCAACCTGTAGAAATTCCTTAAGTATTTCTTGAAGTGCAGGTTTCTTTTTGGCATACTTTCTTAATTTCTGTTTATCTGTGAATATCCTGAACTCTCCATCATTATTGAATGCCAGCTTTGAAGGGTAGAGAATTCATAGCTGGAAGTTTTTTTTTTTTCTTTTAGTATATTGACTATGTCATACCACTCTCTTTCTGCCCTCATGCTTTCAGATGAGAAATCAGCACTTAATCTTATTGTGCTTCCCTTGTATGTGAAGGTTCTCTTTTCTCTTGTTCCCTTGAGTGTTTTCTCTTCATCTTGAGCATTGGACCTTCTGATAATTATATGTATTGAAGTAGGCTGGTTGAGATTTATAATATTTGTGGTGCACTATGCTTCCTGAACATGTACATCCACCTCCCCAATAGGGTTGGGAAGTTTTCAGCCATTATTTCCTTCAACACTCCTTCTGTTCCCTTTCCTTTCTCTTCTCCTTCTGGGATTCCTATAATGCATATATTTATGCATGTTGTGTTGTCATTTATAGCCCTAAGTCCCTGTTGGGTTTTTTCTTCTTTTTATCTATCTGTTCTACTATCTGTTTGATTTCAGATGTACTGTCTTCCACCTCACTATATCTTTCTTCTGCCTGTTCAAATCTGGTGTTAGGTGATTCCAGCATGTTTTTGATTTTTTAGATTGTGCCATTCATTGCCATGATATACACTATCTTTTCATGTATGTATACAATTTCTTCAGTATGTTTTCCCAGTGTCTTCTTAATAATCTTAGTCTCTTCCTTTTTTTCTTGCATGTTGGAAACTCTTCTCTACCACTCTATGGCTCTTGATGTGATACATGGGTTAGATAGAATTGTCCCCCATTTTGGACATGTTCTTTGTCTTCATCCACATTCTTGTGGTTTGGTACCCATTGTAAAGTAAGATCTCCTCAAGATCAGATAAAATGTGGAACAACACAATCATGTTGGGCTTTAATCCAGATTACTGGATTCCTTTATAAACTGACTTTATATGAGTGAAATTCAGGGAGAGAAGCAACAGGGAGCAGCCAGAAGCCATAAGTCAACAGAACCCTGAGAAGAAAGGAAAAGACATTGCCATGTATGTTCATTACCATGTGATAGAAAAGCCAAGGGGTCCAAAAATTTCCAGTCAGCCAGAAAATACCCAATGCAGGGGTATAAAATTACATTTACTTGTAAAGCTCAGTTAATCCAAAGCAACATTAAGAAAACCATCCCAATGCACATAATAATTAAATTTCTAAAATTAGTTATAAAGAGATACTCTTAAAGCACCCAGAGAGAAAAAGGCATTTTTTCCATTACATACTTCCTTCTGTCATAAGACAAAAAACAGCAACTGTCAAATTAGAAATATAAACAAAACAAAAACTACCTTTTGAATATGTAACATGTTATGATGTCACTGAAAATGGCAGAGTAAAGACCTGAAAATTTTCTCATCCATAAAAACAATGAGAATAATAGCAAAAATTGTTCAACATTTTTTCAGAATCAACTTCAGAACTCTGGAAATTGAACAAAGGTTTGCAGCAATCACAGGAGCATTTATTCAAGAAACACACACACCTCCACTAAAGCCTTAAAAACCAAGAGCCCAAAATCACAGGAAAGAACCTCAGCCTTGCAGTCAATGGAAAAAAAGAAAGGGGTTGGAGTTCCTTCAAAGCCTAATCCCCAATAACTGTCATTATTTGAGCTGTAGAATTCCTGAATACTCCACTCACAAGATTGTCTCTTTATTTTATGTGATTCACAACTTGTCCAGGACAAAGTCTTTCCTTAAGGAGAGTTTTGTCAACAACAATTATAGCATGGCTGCCTCAACTAGTACATACAGGTTGGGACAATCAACAGGCTAACCTAAGACAGAGGAAACAAAACAGTCCATAGAAACTGTCCCTGAGGAATGCCAGATGTTGGACTTACTACAAAAACTTTAATAAACTATTTTAAATATGTTCAAAGAACTAAAGGAAACTATGCCTAAAGAACAAAAAGAAAGTAAAGATGAGATGATGTCTCACCAAACAGAGAATATCGTAAAGATACAGAAATTATAAAAAGGTACAAAATAATTTCAGAGATGAAAGGTGGCATAACTGAAATGAAAAATAGATTTAATAAGGGCCTGATCATCAACATTTGATCATGTGGAAGAAAGAATCTAAAAACTTAAAGATAAGTCCACTGAGACTATCCAGTCTGAAGGGCAGAAAGAAAAAGAATGAAGAAAAGAGAGCAGAACCTGAGGGATCGGTGGGACACCATCAACAACACCAAAGTATATATAAAGGGAGTTCCATAAAAAGAGAGAGAGAATGGGAAGAATGAAACTTGAAGAAATGGTGGCTAAAATGTCCCAGATTATGAAAAATATTAATCTACACATCCAAGAAGCTTGACAACTCCAACTACGATAAAATCAAAGAGATGTATAACTAGGCACTTCATATAATAAAACTGTGGAAATACATTTATAAAGAAAGAATCTTGACAGCAGCAAGACAGAAACAACTCATTGTGTACAAGGATCCTCAGTAAGAATAACAGCTTATTTCTCATAAGAAATCATGAATGCCAAAAGCATCAGGATGAATCCTAAATAAAATTAAATAAAAGTAAAAAGATTGTCAATCAAGAATTAAATATCTAGCAAAACAGTAATTTAAAAATAAAGGAGAGATTAATACATTCCAAATAAACAAAAAAATAAAAGAGAAAATTCATCACAAGCAGAGCTGCTTTACAAAAAACTTACAGGATGAAATTTCAGGCTGAAATGTAGGGACACCAGATAGGAATTCAATTTACAGAGGATTAAAAAACATCAGTAAAGGCAACTACATGGTAATATTAAAGACAGTATAAATGAATTTTTTGCAAGTTTTTTCTCATATTTAATTTAAAATATGATCTAGTAAAGCAATATTATAAATCTGTGTTAATGAGAATACAATGTGAAAAATATGTAACTTGTATGAGATTAAATAAGATTAGTTTAGTTTAAAGCACACTCATGTGTAAAGAAAAAGAGACTGGGAACCTGAAGTTAGTGGAGATGATTAGCTTATGATTTGGGTTTTGGGTGAGCTGAGGTGTGTGGTCAGTGACCACAGATGTGGGTTTGGACTCAGTTGGAGTTCATGCTCAAAGGCTGGAAAGCTTATTATTAACTAGGCTAAAGACCACATAACCACATGGAAAGAGTGAAGTTGGAACTCTATCTGACACCATATACAAGAATTAACTCCTGTACCAGGAGAAGGTCTGGGCATCAGCCAGATGGACCAGAACATGACCAAGTACAAGGTGAAGATTTGGAGCATGAAATGGTGCTTGAGCTGAAAATGCATCACAGACCTTAATTTAAGAAATAAAGTTATAAATTTCTTAGAAGAAAAATAGGTATGAATCTTAATGACCTGATAGGTTTTATATGACAACAAAAGCACAAGCAATCAAATAAATAAGACTTGATGAAAATTAAAAAACATTAAGCTTCAAGGAGCACTATCAATAAAGAGAAAATGAACCCAAATGAAAGAAAATGTTTGAAAATCATAGATTTAATAAGGGCCTAGTAACGAGAATATAAAAAAACCTATAACAAGTCATCAAGAAATAACCCAATTTAAAAAGGGGCACATTTGTATAGAAATTTCTCCCCCCAAAATACATATGACCATTAAACACATAGAAACATGTTTAACATCATCCTCTCCTCTTTTCAAACATACAAAATTGAAAGAATTCATCACTAGTATACCAGCACTTCCTGAAAGAAGTCCTACAGGAATAAAGAAAATGATAGCATGTAGAAATAATGGATTGACACAAAGAATGAAAAGCATCAGAAATGGAAAACATGTTGTTGTGGCAATTTGGCAGTTTGATATAGTTATGAATTCCAAAAATAGATATTGGATTATGTTTGTAAACTGGTCTGTTCATCTGGGCATTGTTAAGGTATGATTAGGGCTTTCATTGGGAGATATGAGTAGGTTGTTCAGTCCTGCCCCTTGGTGGGTAGGGTCTCAAAGATAAAAGACATAACAAAGGACAGAATTGGAGTTTTGTTTTGAGTTGGAGTTCTGATGTTGGAGTTCTGAAGCTGAGTTTTAATGCTGGAGCCCAGGGAGGTGGGCATGCAGAGAAGCATGGTCGTGAGGAAGGAGAAAAGGTCCTAGAAGAGATGAGCTGTTTGCCTGATAGTCTACAACTGACTTTATGGAGGAAGCAGAGGAGCTGAGTCCTGAGAGAAACAGAGACCCAGGAAGAGAAGAACACATGAGGCCTGAACCCTGGCAAATGTTGGCAGCTGTCTTGCTCCAACACATGGCAACAGACTTTGGTGAAGGAAGAAACATATGCTTTATGACATGGTAACTGTATGCTTCTACCCCAAATAAATTTCCTTCATAAAAACCAACCAATTTCTTGTATTTTGCATCAACACCCATTTGGCTGACTAATACATGGGTAAATATTTTTAAAAATTGCATTATTTTAAAAAATTTCTTTAAATGATAACTACTTAAAGCAAATATAATTATAATCTACTGTGGGGTTTATGACATACATAGAAAAAGTATGACAAAAATAACATATCAAAGTTCATAGTAGTATTATTCAAAATTGCCAAAAGTTGGGAAAAAGTTTCCATCAACAAATGAATGCATAAACAAATTGTGTAATATGCATACAATAGAATATTATTCAGTTATAAAAATGAATGAAATTCTGATACATGCTACAACATGGATGAACCTTGAAAACATTATGCTAAGTGAAATAAGTCAGACATAAAAGGACAAATGATTCCACTTATGTCAGAGACAGAAAGAAAATTAGAGATTATCTGAGCTGGGAAGAGGGATAGGTGTAATTGTTTAATGAGTATGGAGTTTCTGTTTGGAGTGATGAAAAATTTTTGGTAATGAATAGTGGTGATGGTAGAACAACATTGTAAATGTAATTAATGCCACCAACTTGTACACTTAAACATGGTCAAAATAGCAAATTTTGTTATATGTGTTAGTTAAAATATTTAATAAAGTACTTTTTAGAAGCCAGGAAATTAGAAATGAAAATGTAACATTGTAGCATTCTTATTCTGTATGTGAAGTGGTATATTGCTTGAAGTTAGAGTGTAACAATTTAAATGTGTATAGGATAAACCCTAAAGGAACCACTTACAAAAGAGGTATAGTCAATAACACAGTAAAGGAGATAAAATGGAATAAAAAAAACTACTGAAGCCAAAAAGAAAGCAGAATAAGAGATAAAAGGGAAAAATACATGGGACAAATAGAAAACATGGCAAACTGGAAGGTTTCAACACAATCATGCCAACAATGACAAGATAAATTGTCTTAACACTCCAATTAAAAGGTACAGATTATTAGGTCTACATCTATTACAGTTTATAGAAGCTTCAAAGACTATTTTCAAAATGATTTCAATTCACCAACTGAACCATCAAAAAGGTCAGACAACCTCACAGGTATCTGCTAATCTTTCCAGGTTGTCATGATGTGGGAGGTGAATATCGAGAAGTAAAAGTGAATTGAAGGATTTAAAAGTAAAAGGGAAAGTGAAGAAAATTAAAAGGGAAGGGAAGGAAAATAGACCATTATGCAGGCCCTTGATATTGATGATTGTACTTATGAACCTTTTCTTGTGAAATTGAAACTTAGCCTAGTATTATATACTGCCTAAGAGTTACCTTCTTAAAGCCTTATTGTTGCTCAAATGTGGCCTCTTTCTAAGCCAAACTCAGGATATAAACACACTACCTCCCCACTGGTATGGGATGTGACTCCTGGGGAGGAGCCTTCCTGGCACCAAGCGATTATTACCAAACACCAACTAACAATTCATCTGGAAAAAAATCTTTGATCAAAAGAGGGAAATGGTAAATACAAGTGAATTTTTATTACTAAGAGATTTCAAAGTGAGTTGGATGTCATTCCAGAGGTTATACTTATTCAAGTCTCAGCAGGATTTCATTGACTACCAAAGTAAATATTGCATTAAATATTGGGGTTCCTGAGGGCTTTAGAGATATCCAGAAACTATAAGCAGGGCAGATAACTCAAGAATTTGTCACCCTGCTCATGGACCTTACTTTGGAATTTTTGCTCCCAATTGTAACAGAGTTAGACACATTTACAGGTTCTCTACAAATGGCTTCTGCCTTTTAATTTGAACCTAAAATTAGCATTACACTTGATAAGTATATGTCCCAGATAATTAAATCTTTGGCCTGTCCATGTATCATTTGAGCCCTGATTCTCAGCAGAGTTGTAACACCTACTCTCTAGTTCATAGGACTCACCTAGGACAACAAACAAGATGATGACAGACAATATCCATTCCAAGTAACAGAGAGTATCTGCAACTTCAAGCAAGGTAGCCCTATCTGCTCCATGGGACCTAAGCCCTCTCTCAATTAGAAGCAGAGTGGGCATCACCATCCCAGAATCCTCAAGATTGGGGAATGAACAATGGATTAAAGTAGACTTAATATTATTCTACTATAGGTGTTTTATTCTAGTGATGGAAGAACTCTTATCATTGATGTAAAGGCATTGGCCACCAGAGATACTGAAGGATGTGAAAGAGAATAATAGGTGTAATATGGGGCATTTTGGGGACACTGGATTTGTCTTGCATGACATTGCAGTGATGGATACAGGCCATTGTATATTTTCTCATAACTTATAAAATTGTGCAGGGCAGAGTGTAAACTATGATGTAAACTATAGTCCATGTTTAGTAGCAATGCTTCAATATGGGTTCACGAATTTAACAAATGTACCACACTAATGAAGGATGTCATTAATGTGGGAAGGCATGGGAGTGGGAGGGAGGGGGGCATACAGGAAACCCTTATATTTTTTAGGTAACAATTATATAATCTAAAGCTTTTTTAAACATAAAAATATTAATTAAAAATGTAAAATGAATTTGCTCAACAACAATATACTTCTTACAAGCATTTGAAAGTGTTGAAGGTAGATTCTTAATGATGGAACTAGTACACCAAAAATAGGGTTGTTGTTATTTTAATGCTCTATCTGAAATTATTTCATTTACAAAAAGGTCTCAGAACTACTTCATATAGTTTCCTTTATCCATGCTCTTCAGATGCTGGGCATCTTGCATAACCATAGTATAATTGCCAAATCAAGGAAATTAATATTTATAATATGCTGTTAAATAATCTACACACATGAGTTTCACCAACTGTCTTATTACTGTCCTTTTTTTGAACCCATTTTGAAACACTTTTTGTGGACCCCAGCCTAGGATGACACACTGCATTTGTCATATCTCCTTGGTCTTTTCCAATTTTGGAGAGTTCCTTAATATCATTGTCTTTCCTGGCCTTGACACTTCTGAAGGATATTGGTCTATTTTTTTGTGGATTGTCCTCAATTTGGCTTCATCTCATGCTTCTTGTGATTTGGAATGCATTTGGGGAAGGACCACTACAGTGCAACAAACATGGGATTGGGAAGACACACACAGTTGGTTTCCTCAACTGAGTTATTGTGGGGGTTTTTGGAACTGATAGGCATTTTGTTAAGGAGATGATTTTCCCTACTAAGTTCAGCATCAACTTATGGCTCTTGCCTGCAAAATTATTATCGTGTTGTCAAATTTTCAAATGGTTGTATTCTATTCCCATTCTTCCTTCTACAGTTATTAATTGGAATTTGATTGCAGGGAGGCTCTGTTCTTTCTCCCCCCTTACTTTATCTCTATGGGTTGAATTTTTTTCTATGGGTATGAACAATTTTTAATATTCTGGATGGACTTTTAACAAAGGGTTTGCCTCTCAGGGCTTCCTATATCAGTCTGACATTAGGCTTCTTTCCAGGCTTTCTCTGCTGCTCAGCTGCAAACTCTCAGGTGAATGTCTCAGTTCTACTGGGGCTTTAGCTGTTCGAGCCTTCTCTCCTCTGGCATCCTTGGAGCTTTCTCTCTTCCTGTGTTGTATTCTGTGTAAGCCCATTTAAATCAGCTCACCAAGTCTGAGGGGATTTAATCTGAGTCACACCTTACTGATGTGGCCAAATCAAAGGCTCTAAATTGATTTAATCAAGTAAACTTAAAACCTTTGAATTTAATATAATCAAGGGGTATCACATCTAGAGGAATAGACCAGTTTACAAATATAATCCACTTTTGTGAGGCTCATAAATAATCTCAAACTGCCACAATCTCTATTTTTTGGTAAGGCTCAACTTTTTACATGTATTTCTTTTATTCTTAGGGAATATATTCTGTTAGGTTTTCCAAAATACGTTTCCAACATACAATTCCTAAATTCAGGAATTTATGAAGATGGAGGTTGAATCAATAGGAAAACATACAAATTTTAATAAATGATGCTGACCATGCTTTTGGGGAAGAAAATTGATCCCTACCTCATGATATTTATATAAATGGATTTCACATGGATATACCTACAATAGGAAAATATTTTTATGAAGAAACTATGAAATCTGCAATTCCCACACTCTGGATAAACACAAAACACCTTATCTATCCCTGGACAGTTTGAAACAGACCTGGGTAAATGTGAAATAAATTCTTCACCATATTGATATAACACTTAAATAGTATTGCCTTTTTCTTAGATTATAAACCAAATCACACAATAGTAAACCCTTTTAACTATTCATCTGAGATTTTTTGGTAAATTTTTGGCTACATTTGCTTATCCTAAGAGGGCTGATATAAACTAAATCAAATCAGTTTTCATTTGAATAAAAAAAGATTAAGTTGAAATAAATGTTTAAAATAAAGTTTTCCAACATTTGAGATTACTAATGTAATTAGCATCAAAAAACCAGGAACTGAGGTGGTACAGGTGGTAGAATACCTCTGTCACACATCAGAGGTTCCCAGGATTGAATCCCAGTGAAGACAGGAGGAGAAGGATGAGAGGAGAGGGCAGGAAACAGACACAGAGATTTGTCCAGTGAATGGTCACAAAACAGCAAAAACGGGAGCAGAGGTGAGGGGGATTAAGATACATTTTAAAAAAGATAAGAAAATAAAAAAGAAATCTAAAAAAATAAGTAGACAAGGCTCTATTCACTCACAAAAAGAGCTGAGAAAAGGCAAAAAGCTATATGAAGGAGATTAGGGATAGCACAAACACACAGGAGTGTGCTGCACATCATCCAGGAGGGAAAGGGACCAAAAGGAAAAGAGGCCAAATGAAAACCTTGAGTTACTCACTTCTATAGCCTCAATAAACCCCCTGACTCACTGGAGCCAACTGAGTGGGAAAGAATGTTCTCCACCCTAGGAGGAAGAAGGGTCTGGCAGATGGCAGAGAGTGGCTTCTCTTCAGTGAATTTGGCTAGCTGAGCCCCCTTTGAATCTCAACAGGACCCCACCCAGCACTGAAGCAGTCCCAGGGAAATGAGAGGGTGATGTGCTCATGCAGGCTGTCACACCTAAGTACTCTAGGAGAGAGAGGAACTAGGTCAGTGAAGGGGTGGGTGGGACAGATGCTTAACCAGCACAGGAAAGAAGGAAGCCAGGAGAGGTAGCAGGCAAACTGTTAGAAGGCCAACTCCCCTGAGGGAAAGGGAGGAGGGAGAGTCAGATGAGCTTTCAGAAGCCTACCTAACTTCTGGAGTGGTATAGTTCAGTGGATGAATGCCTGCCTGGCATATATGAGGTCCCTGGTTTGATTCCTAGTACCTCCTAAGAGAGAGGTTCCAGAGAATGATCCATTGATTTGTCAGGCATCCAGCTGGTGCCTTGAGACAGAGAAAAAATAGACTGATTTAATTCTTGTTTTAGGTGTTTTTGATTTCTTATTTTTTATTTGTATTCTTTATTTTATTTTATTTTGTCATTTTATTATTCTTTATTTTATTCACTAAAACAAGGTACCTTATCTGTGGAGGGCAGGCTGCAGGGTGATTGATAAGCACCGGCAGCCTGAGATGGTTCCTAGGGGCCTGAGAGTGAAGCCTGTTTTTACTGCATTGTTTTTTATTTTTTGTTTGTTGTCATTTCTCTTTATTGGTTTCATTTTTGCTTGGCCTTATTTTTTCATCCTTAGTTGATTTATTTCTTTTCTTTCATTGTTTCCCTCTTTTGTTGCTTTTCTTTCATTTGACCATTTTGTGTTCTTTTTTTCTCTCTCTCTCTTCTTATCATCCCATGTTTCTGGTCTTTTATTTTATTTTACCTTTTTCTTGTTTCATTTTTATTTTTCCAACTTATTTACTGTTATTCCTTTGTATTTTTTAATAAATTTTCACTCTAATTACTTATTTTGCTGGCTCTTTTATGGTTCCTTTTCCTTCTTTCTTTATTGTTATTGTTATACTTTCTCTCTTTTCTCTTTCCTTTTCTATGATCTTAATATTTTTTCAAGGGAACATAGGCAACTACAATGATATAGAATAAGTGGAACCAAGTCTCAAAAAAGAACCTTAACACAAAACAGGACAATCAGGAAGGTAGTGGCAGACTAAAGAATTACAAGAGTCACCTCAAGCTTCAGGACAGTTCGTAAACACCCAGAACCAGCTAAAGCACCTGTTTGGTGATTCCAGGAGACCTGAAGTGCATCCTGCAACATCTTGGAAGGAATGGAAGGAGGAGAATGCCCATCTGCAGAGAAGATTCATGAGTAGAGCACTCCACGCTATGGAGGCCAAGGCCCATACTCCACTGGTGGAGTATGAAAGAAAGAAAGCTCAGAAGATATTCCATGGCTGGAATTGGAAGCTCCCTTTCCCAAAAATGGGGGAGAAAGAGATGGTTGTGCACAAAATCCAGCCACTGATTAGTAAATTTGGCTGGCTAATCATAAGAAGAGCTAAAGTTTGAAACTGCATAAGTCAGAAAGATGGTGATAGACACAATTTTAACTCTGTATCCTGCATGAGGGGAAGCAGGGTGGACTGAAAATAACAGTGTTGGTAGGGAATGTTTTCTTTCAATCCAGATAAGATTGAAGCTCTAGCTTGAGCCCCAGCCCTATATCCAGCAGGGAGGAAACAGGGAAGACCTTTGCCAGTCTCTCTAGGAACTACAGACTGTGCCATGGAGGCCCATGATCATCCTATTCTGCTGCTGCAAGCCACCCCAGGTGCTATTCTGTGGCTAGAGTTAAAAGCTGCATTTCCCAAAAACAGGAGGAAGAGATGGTTGGTCACTGACTTCAGCTACTGATCAACTGGCTAAAGTATAACCCTAAGAACAGCTAAAGCATGAACCTGGCCAAAACAGAAAGAGGCCAGTAGCCACCATTTTGACCCCACTCCTGGCAAAAGGGGAAGCGGGGCTGAATAAAAATCACAGTGATGGTAAGGACCAGCTTCTTTCTACCCAGATTGGAATATAGCCAATAATTCCACTTCTGTTTCAGCTTCTTGCTTCCTGAGGCTTTCTCTCTCTTTGTCTGAATGTCATACTCTTATATAGAACTCCAGTAATAGGATTAAGACCCTTCCTGATTGTGGTGGCTCACACCTTAACTGAAGTAACCTCACCCACACGTCCAATTTACAATGAGCTCACACCCACAGAAATGGATTAAGCTGAAGAACATGTTTTCCTGGGGTAAATAATGCTCCAAAACATCACAAAATCCTAACCTCCAATATCTCAGACTGTGATTCTTTTTGGAAACAGGGTCCTTACAGATCTAAGTATTTTAAGATTTTTAAAATTTGTTTCTCCCCACCCCCTCATTGTTTGCACTCACTGTGTCTGTTCATCTTCCTTGTTTCTTTAGGAGACACGGGGAACTGAACCCAGAATCTCTGATATGGGAAGGATGCACCTAATCACTTGAGCCACATCTGTTCCCTGCTTCTGTTGTGTTTCTCATTAGGCTTTTCTTCTGGTGTCTCTTGTTGCATCATCTTGTTTCATCAGCTTGTCGCACATACCCATTGTTCCAGCTTGCTGTCTTCTTTAGGAGGCGCCAGGAACTGAACCAGAGATATCCCATGTGGTAGGCAGGAGCTCAATTGCTTTAGCCACATCCACTTCCCCTAAGTACTTTAAATTAGATAAGGTCACATTGAAGAATAATGGGCCCTTAATCCAATATGGCCAGTTTCCCTCTTAGAAGAGGAGAAAAGACACAGATAATGGGAAAGGCCATGTGAAGGCAAAAGCATGGATTGGAGTGATGCAACCACAAGTAATGGGACAGCAAGTGTCACCAGGAGACACCAGAAGCTGAAGAGTTCATGAAGGATTTTCTCCTAGAGCCTTTAGATGAAGCACGGTCCTGCCAGCACCTGGATTTCTACCTTCTGGCACCTGGAGCTGTGAGAGAATAATTTTCTGTTGTTTTAACAGATAGTGGTAATCTGCTTTGAAAGCTGCAGGAAAAAAAATAGATTCCCATTATGGGTGGTGAAAGGTTATAGAGATTTGGCAAACAAGGGATCTAGGATGAAGGGGAAAAATAATTACAGACTAAAAATAGAGGGAGAACAGTCAAGGCAAACATGAACTGCAGATGAAAGAAATATTCAGAGGAAGAGGTAGAAGAAGGGAGCTAATGGAGAGGTAAGTGCTGGGGACCCCAGTGAGCCTACTTAGTGGTGCCTGCTTTTCTCTTCCTGGCTATCTCCCAGGGAGTGTTTTGAAGGATCTTCTTTTAAAAAGAGAAGCTTGCCTTCTTTGTGGTGTTGGAAGCCTTGTCTACCCTCCATTTCTTTTCTTTAGCATGAATTCCTTTTATCTGATCTACCACATTAAATCATTTGCTCATTCAACAGTTATTCATTGAATACCTGCTATGTACCACATGAAGAGCTTGGTATTGCAGTTACAGCAGTGAGTAAAATCTGCAGAAAGACAACAAAAAATGTTGTATGTCTTCTAGTCTGCCTTTGATGAATATTCTACACATCTTACCCCTGCCAGTAGTGCCCACAGCTCCCCTGTGAGACTTGTGGGCAGGATGGGCTGGGGGTCTGGATGGAATCTTTCCTGTGTATAGTTCTAGGACACATAATTTACATAGACTACCCAATGTGATGGAGTTGTGCAAGAGACATCTCTGTCTACAAAGAAAACAAGACATCAGAAAGACACTCCCAAACACAGAGAGCAATAATTCTCAGATGTGTTCTTGTTGGCCAAATTCTTAACAAGGCTGTCCTGGGCTGCTGAATTAGCTGTGCTAAGATCCATATTTTCCATTCTTCAGGTGAATGCAGCCTGGTGTATTGTGGAACTGAAGGAGGTGCTACAGGCTAAATCTTAGAATATGAGAGGAGCTTGTGTTTTGATTTACTGGTCTTGGTTTCCAAAACATCTTCCAGTAAGGAAAGATGGAAAATAAAAATACTAGAATATGTAGTTAGATGGTGCTAAGTGTTATGGAGAACAAGTGAGCTGGGAAAAGGACACCACCCATTCATCTCACATGTTTATGGAGTATCAGGCCAGAGGAGACAACAATAAAGAGAGCAAACAATGATTCCTGCCCTCATCGAGCTTGCTTTCTAATGGAGGAGATGAATATGTGAAATATATAACATATTAGCTAGTGATAAGTAAAAAGAGAAAGTAAAATAAATCAGGGATTAGAGCTTTGAACCATTGACATTGGGCAAGAGATAGCTTGTCATTTTAGGAGAAATGCTTGGGAAGACCTCACTGGGATGAATTTTAAGTGGGGTGACCATATAATTTAATGTCCAAACCAGGTAATGCTGCTAATAGTTACACCAGAGAAACATACTTAAATTAGGACTGTCCCAGAAAACTATGGCTGCCAGATTTAATGAATAAAAATATAAATATAAAACATCCAGTTAAATTTGAATTTCAGATGTGATGAATATTTTTTTTATTATAGGTATTTCCCTTTGGATATATTTATTTGGTTAACTATGGGTTGTCTGTTTTGATATAAGCTTATGCAATGGAGAAGTGTTCTTTTTACTTATAGTAACATCATTTCTTCTATATAACAACAAATTAATCAGAAGTTGATTTTAATTACTGGTATTTAATTAATTGATTTGGTTGAGCTTGAACACTTTCAAGATTAGTGGCTGTTTTGGATCAACTGTATTATTAATATTTACTCTACAGAAAATGTTTCCTGTTTCAAAGGAACAATGATTCTTTGGACTAACTTTTACATTTAGATTAAGATAATTTCTTGAGGTAAATTTAAGGTTGAACTGAAATCCTCTTTTGGCATTTCGATTGGCTTTTCACCTCTACTTATAAATCTTCTCACTGTTTTGCCACATAGCTGAGTTTATTCATGTAATTGTTTATAAATAACTCATCTGGTTTCAGGGTTTTGAGCTAAAATTCTCAGTTTATAATATTCAAGTTAATTTATTATGCAAAGGATAGAAAATTTAATCTTTGCCATTAATTACTAAGAAATATCCTTTCATCTTTCCTTTATGTATAGCTATAGTACCTAAATAATATTTCTCTTTCCTATACTTTCTTTAATTATTAAATGTTTGATTAAATAGTTAATGGTAGTAGAATTGGATAAGGTTGGGCTAGCTTTGTTCAAAGTGTTCAGTATTGAGTGAAATCTCCCGGGTGTAAGCTAGTGCCTTTGTTTTAGCCACATTTATCCAAGCATACCTTCCAGTATGTTTACCTGCCAGAACTTTTCTTTTCATATATCTTTAATAAATATTATGTATGTTGCATTAGGATTTTTATTTGAGGAGGGTAATGATTGGTGTATTTACTTTATAGTCTAATTTAATTAAGTACTGTACTCTCAATTTACTACTCAAACTTATTTTGGTATTATTATTATTATTATTATTATTGAATGCTTCACAAACTTGCATGTCATCCTTGTGCAGGAGCCATGCTAGTCTTCTCTGTATTATTCCAATTTTAGTATATATGCTGCTGAAGTGAGCACCCTTTGATCTTTTGGTCTCATAAAGGCTTGTTTATATGATTCTTTGTAATAGAGAGTGTTTCCACCTCATAAGCCTCCCCTTGACCTAAAGTTTTCATGATGACAACGATGCTTAGCAAAATAACTTTTAAGGGTTTGAAGATGATGGCTGTGTGTGGGCAGAATCAGTAAGTGGTGGTGAAGTTCATCAGAGTTTGTCTAGTACAGAACTGGCTCCTCTAGAGAGATATAAAGCATGTTTGAGTTTAAGCTGTTGGTAATAGTACTCTTGAAAAAAGAGTTCATTATATTAGTTGTTTAAGGTTAGGGCTAAACATAGTGGGGTATTTAATCCCAATTTGAGTCTTAGCTATAGTGAATTTAGAAATGTTAAAGTCACATTTGTAGCTTATTTTTAATTCACCTGGAGTTTTCTCAGCTAAATTAAAGTTTAACTTTATTCCTTGTTTATCTTAAGCATATTTTACACCAAATTTTATTGTTTTTGGTTATCATATGACTGTGGTCACTGGCATGAAGTTTATCAACCCTTATATATGCAGCTTCATATAACTTAGTCAAACTTTTATTTATTGCTTAATTTTATCACTCTTGTGCCTTGTGGCAGTGTGTTTGAGCAAGGCTTAAA